>JAOVVA010077552.1:0-12996 GCA_028565275.1 Leiocassis micropogon
GTGCCCACAAACCCCTAGGCGGTAATACTTTAGCTCTGATTATACCGAAATAATTCTCCAGAGGCTCAAAGTCGCGACAAATGATGATGGGATGACCGATTGGGTACGTCTTTGTCTTGTTTACATATGGGTAAAGAGAGGTAAAATCAAAATAATCAATTCTCTTACCAGGGTTAGCTACGTAATGTAAATGTAACGCATTTGTTCGACCACCATAAAGGGCATCACGAGGGTTTAAGCGCTCCGGAAAGTCAAACTCTTTTAGAAAGTTTATCACGCCACTGTCGCTTTTCTTCATTTCACTCCACTCATGTTCCCATATTGTTGTGACATGTAAATTGAGGGATTCTTGCAAATTCTTGATTTTTTCCAATGATTTTTGACGGACATCTCCAAAGCTAACCTTAGAAGAGCTAAGAGGATGTGGGGTCATTGAGGGAAAACACTTTTCACAACCATGGTAAAAACAACCAAGAAACTCAAAAGCCTTTCGCGTCTGACCTACTTCACAATAACCATCGACAAAATATTGACCAAACCTAGCTTCACCCAAGTTCAACGCATGCTGAATGGGTAGATTTTGTGTGACTGAAATGTATTCGAGCCACTGGATAGACGGTGTTGAAAAAGATTTCTGCCTGTGGATGTAATTGTCAAGCGGCGGAATAGCTAGAGTGTTTTTAGGTAGAAACATGGTTCTAAAGATTTTCATGCAAACAGAAGCGATAGTTATGCATTTAAAAGGGTCGACCTTTGTACTCTGGAGTATCTCATTTCTGAAAGCTAAACACCCCTTTCTCAAAATGTCAACATCGTTGCTACAGTATTCAGCCATCTCTTTCTTAAAATCAAAGACTGTCAGTTACCGTAGCGTACCACTTGAAAAACTCGGCTCTGTCTTTAGGCATCATACTATCCACACCGTAAAACTTTGGTTCAGGATATGGACCTACATAGTTTTGCTGTTCTAAGGTGTTCCAGAAATGTGGAAAATAAATATTTCTTTTTTTCTGAAAATCCCATGGCTTTAGGGAGGCTGCTAAGCTTCATGGGTAAGAAAGATAGGCTATCGATGTAGACCTGACGGAACTCTGAATCGTTGAAGCAAAGAATTTTACCGCCTTGCGCAATGATATTGGGTGTTATTCCCTCTTTCACTAAATGATTTAACAGATTTGATGTTATCTTGGGGTACAACCCACGCTTGTACCTCCGCTATGTCAGTCACAACTAAAAAAGAGAGCAGAAATTGTAAAAAAAAATGTGTTTAGGCACTAAACAGATGGTGAAAATAGAATGCATTAGTAGATGATACCTATTCATTTTACCTGGAGCATTTGTATTATCGTCATTGACCCCGTGTTCGGGATATATCATAACCCGTTTGTTGTGCTGGTCTTGGTTGGGGAGCTACTACAGCTATTGGTTTTGAACGAGATTCCGGGTGTAGGTCTTGCACGGGTGTGTCAGGTAATTCATCGCCCGAAATAATCAGAACGCCGTTGACTAAAATCCGGAAAACAAATTAAATGTTCTCTTAGTGTTATGTAAGGTAGATTTTATGACAAAACAAAGTTCTAAATGGTAGAATGAAATTACCTAAAGACTCACAATGTCCTAGACATTGCAATCAGATAAGCATACCACGGTCTTGTTCTGTAATAAAATGTATTAAAATTAAAGTTTAGATCTAACCCATTTGTAAGATAGATTGAGTCATTCTTTTAAATATTACATATTTAGAATCTAATCTAATATAAATATATAAGTGAAGAAATTTAAACATTTACAAGCCAAATTCTTACCCGATGAGAAGTCCATGATCTTTCTTTTGGATGAACAAGCGATGTCACCACTGACGCTGAGTTTCAAAGCTGTAATATCACTTGCCAGACTTCCAGAATGACAAACTTTTTGGAAGTTCTTGCTTTTATTGTGGGTGTTTCTGAGGTGTGTGTCTGTGGGAGGGTATCAAGGGTCAGATGGATGGTCTGACCATACCTAATGTATAAATGTTGGGATAGCGGGCATAGGGTCTGGGGGGTTTATGCAGTCGACGGTATGTGGTCGGTTGGAGGGCGTAAGGAGTTTGGTGGATCAATGTTGAAAGATCAGCAAAATTTTCATCCGCTTCTTTGTTTTTTGTTGGGGGTGATGGGTGGACTGACCATACCTCTGGTCAGCTAATTGTTAACATATGTATGTTGGGGCGAGTGTGTGAGAGAGAGGATGGGGTGGGGGATATCGCCCTTTAGGTGTAATTACTAACAATTGTCAACAGAGGACTTTTGGGGACTAATGTATATATGTGTGCTTTTCTTTGGGTGGGGGGTGGACTGACCATACCTCTGGTCAGCTAATTGTTAACATATGTATGTTGGGGCAAGTGTGTGAGAGAGAGGGTGGGGTGGGGGATATCGCCCTCCAGGCGTTAATTAGTATGGTTTAAGGGGTGTGGATGTGTGTGTGTGTGTCAGGGACACACGGGATCAGTTAACATCATTACTATCTTTAATCATACACCCCTGTTTGGAAAATGGCAACATAATTACAATTAAATAATTATATAATTACTTGCTTAATTACACCTAAGCATTTTTCACAATTTACGGTGACCTTTGACCTAGACATGTCAACATATTATTAATTATGATTACCCTTGACTATTTTGACCTTTGAGCAATCAATCAAAATTATAATTATTATTACTTTTGACAGAATATACTCTCCATTTCTCTCTGACGATAAATTCAGCGTGCTATTGAGACATAAATATCACTTTGTTGCAACGGTGTATAAAGGAATGGCATTTTACATTGGACTAAATAATATGCTAATTGTCAAAGGGATTGTTTTTTTGTTTTTATTTATGTATTTATTTATTTGCCTTTTTTAAATAGTTATTTTGTATGTTTTTAGGAAAATGGCAAAGAAACTGAAGGAGGAATTATCCATGGCAAGAATGAAAGCTTTGTCTGAGAGTCAAAGGGTGCTTGAGTTGGAAAGGAAACTCTTTGCGACAGAGACTGCTCTGAAGCAAGGGCGCATTGACATCATCAAGCTCCAAGTGAAAAATGAAGAGCTCCAGATGAAATATGAGCCTAATGGTAAAATAATACACAGTATACCATAGCAGTAATCCCTCTTTATTTTAATATAGTACTGAAAATTTATTTCAGAATTGTAGTTATTGAACTTGTATATTTAAAAAATCATTTAGGATTTTGTAACAAATAGTTGCTGAAATACAGTCACTAGAAAGAAATAACTTTAAACTCACTTAAAAAATTATTGATACAACTTAGACCTGTACCTAAACTGACATATTTATCAGATGCTGTGTGCTAAACATAACCTGCAGGCCTGCCTCAACCTGCCTATACTGAACATAGCTATAAACGTTGAGCATTACAATCTTTGTTATTCCCAGTCAGTGTTTAGTCCAGTCAGACCTGAAATCTATTTAACTGGTTATTGCATAGCAGGCTGCTTAACTATATTTTGGAACATTTCATCAACTTAATTAGTGAGACTAGGCACTGTCTACGAGGGTGAATAAAAAAATTATCCCCACTCCAGTTATATTAAAACTTCTGTTGGCTGCACTGTTTTTTCCCTTCAAGACTGCTAAAAACTTTGCTCAGTATGAAGGTTGCACCAGTGTTATCACGGTGTTCACAAGTGTATTACAAGTGTTCATCAAGGGCCATCAAGAAGGAGCCAGCCACCCATAAATGTCAACAGCTTTGTCACACTGCACCCTCCCCATAGTCCTGATCTTGCTCCATCAGACTTTTACATGTTTGGTCCCCTGAAAACAGCCCTACGAGGATGAAGATTCACTTCTGATGAAGAAAATCTTAAACACTTAGAGTGCGGATCATTTTTGACTTACCCTCGTAGTTGTATGGTGCATACAACATCCCTTTCCAAAACCATGGCTACGGAAATCCATTTCCTAAAATTCCCAACATAGAGATTATATGCAGGCTGTTGCTTCTGGAGACAATTTGAAACTCTGTAGCAAGTTTTGCAGGAGATGCACCGTCCTGTACTGGGAGTTTGCATAAGCAAGGTATGTTTAGCAGCGCAATACATTTCCCCAACTAACTTTGCGTTCTGTGACATTTAAAGTCACTGACTTCAGTATCCATTGTACTGCCAGTGCTTATCTATGGATATGGTTGTGGCTAAAACACCTTAACTTAATAATTAGTGCGGTTTTCTTCATTGTATTTATGAACTTTGCAAGTCATGTGGTAAACAAACAAATGTATGCTTGTAAGTAACTATAGATTTACTTTCCCCAGAAGCGAATAAGACGCAGGCTCAGAAGTGCAAGAAAGAGAAATTTCCAATAAACTTACCTGATGAATCTGACCATAGCAGCATGGACATTCCAGGCATGAAAACTGAATCAAGGAAGAAGGCTACGGATGGAGAAGCCCACCCTTGTCTAATTAAGAATGAATTCTTTACCCCAGTACGCTTATCCCAAACCCTAAGCACTAGCTCTGGCTTGCTTTGTGACACTAAATATGTTAGAATCTCTGAGAACACCTCAATTTCTCCTTTTGATTCTTCAAGGTACATAGCTCACTTTGTTTAAAAATATTAAATGGTGTGTTTACCCATATAAGTCTTTATTATTTAGAAAAAGGTTCTCATGATGAGTCTGGTTAGCTGACAGATAAGTAGTTTCTCAAATTGTTGAGTGGAAAATTCTTACTGTCAAGTCCAATTTATACAACTCATTTGGTTACAAGTTATTACACTTAAACTCATTGGTCATTTTATTAGATACACCATCATGTACAATGCTTTTGCACTGGTAGAATAGGATACTTGGGACATCGCCCCAGTATTACTATAAATTATAGAATTATAGTCTGCCAACAAAATCAGTTAATAAGAAAGGACATCTACAGCGGTACAGCTAATGGTGCAGGTAAAACACTAATACTAAGAGTTATTAAAGGCAGTATTATCAAATTCTGTTTTACAACATTTCCTCAATGCTCAATGTATAAGATTACTTCTCATAACAATGCTTAGTGTATGAGAGAACTTCTGGTACAGGCTAATCTGTCCAGAGGATGTTGTTCCATAAATGTACAGACTTTTCTTTCCTAGTAGTTTTTGGCAAACACTTATCTGTTGTTATAGCCATGCAATTTACCTAATCACGTTTTGATAAAACACAATTATTCCAATGAAAATATGTCTAATATATTGTCTAATGCATATTTTGCACATATTTGTGCCAGAAAGATGGTAAATAATGTGTTCTAGTTAGGAATAGCGAGGAAATGGCGTTCAGGCAGAGATGCATGCGGAGGAGAGACGTTTAAGTAACACTGAGTGAGACAGAGCACATAAAAGATATGTTTGTACAAAATAATTTAATACTTTTTTTGTCTTCTACGTGCAGTATGTAACTGCTCCATTAATGGACATGTCGTATGCATGTTTCCGCAGATGACTTATACTGTATTTTTTTTTTTTGTGAAGATGCTTTGAAACAGTAATCAGTTACATGGCTGACAATGTCAAAAATAATCATACACACGCAACGTAAAATCAACGATAAAACAAGCTGCATTCATGCAGTTGTGAGCATCATCCATGGTGCTCAAATAATATTCAAATAATCAAATAAAGTAAACAAATTATTCGCGTATACTCAATATAATGAACAGTTTTTTTCTGATCTCTATTGATCTCTATTGTGCATCCCTTCCCCAGGGGTATGTGCGGGTTGCCGTCCATTTACTTTTTATCCTTAGTGGTGAGAGTGAGGCAAAACATTGTAAAAAATTTTTTTTACATTTTACTATCGCCTTCGCAAGCAAAACGGTGTCATCCTCTCTCCAGTTTTACTTTCATTTTGAAATAATTTTAATCAGATTATGACAGTCCTACACAGCTATATTATTGGGATTTGAAACAGTTCTGATTGGAGCAGTCTGATTAGAATAACTAGAATAATTAGAATAAGTTTTGTCTGTGTGCATAAAGCTTTACATAACTGCCTTTGATTTCACCATTTAACTTTTTCACTGTTTAAAACTACAAAAACCTGTCAAAACTACAACACCCACTAAAATGTGCAGCCTACTTTTCGGCTCTCAGTGTCATAAGTAACGCCACGCGCTTTCCTTTGTGCAGTCCTCCTCCTCGCTGGAAAAAAACTAGGAAGCTTCCTAAATAACATTTATGTAAGCAAAAATAAATGAACTTTAAGCCTGATACCTACGAGTGATTCTGAGATGCTTAGTTAATATGCATCCAGAACAGAATGTTCTATAAATTCTTAATAATGCATTCATACTATTTTACGTGTTAATATAAAAACAGCTCTCTACTTTTAATTAATACGTATATAGATAGATAAATAGATGAATAAATTGTTTTCTTTTACCTTTTAGGTCGTCAGTGAAAGAATATATCAGCACACCCGAGCCTGAAATGCTAGAAAGGGATGAGAAAAAAGACAACCGAACATCTGAATGGTGCAAGAAGTATGAAGCACCTGTCCATGTTGATTCAGAAAATACCATGGAAAGACAGTGTGCCCAACAGTAGTAATCATGTGTTTATTAATGTTCACAGTTTAACTTCTTGTTACACAATAAATGTTAGGTGAAAATAACTTGTACTGTATCTATGTATGCCCATCTCTCTGATTTATATACATTTAGGCATTTTGCAGATGGCCTTATCCAGAGCTTAGATTTTTGAGGGGTAAGGGACTTATTCAAGGCCCCAACAGGGATAACTTGGTGATTGTGGGATTTAAACCTGGGTCCTTCAGAAAGCATAGTCCAATGCCTTAACTTTTGAGCTACCACTGACACACATACATATTGTACACACAAAAAAAAATTCCACAATCCTAAGTTTCCTGGGATAGGCTCCAGGCACCCTGTAACCCTGTATATATAAAAAAAAATAATAATAATAAATTGCTATAGACAATGAGAGTGAGACTGAATTCTTTAAAATAACCTTCTGCTTTGGTGACAGCTTTGCACACACTTGGCCTTCTCCCAGGCAATCTCATGAGGTAGTCCCTGAAATGGTTTTCCAGCAACCTTGAAAGAGTTCCCAGAGGTGTTTTTATAGTTGTTACTGCATTTCCTTCATTTTCCAGTCCCAACTCATCCCAAACCATCTCAATTAGATTTAGATTTGATTTGTAGAGACCAAGTCTCTGATGCAGTACACTCCTAGTGGTGTGTATCATTGTCCTAAACAAATGATGGCCCCACTTGGACTTATCAGACCAAATGACGGCTTTCCACTGATTTAATGTCCATTCCTTCTATTTCTTGGCCCAAACGCGTCTCTTCTGCTTGTTGTTCTCCTGAATTAATGGTTTCTTTGCCACAATTTGACCACAATTTTGAAGACCTGGTTTGCTTCTTGCAGGAAATAAGAGAAATTAATTTTTAAAAGCCAGTTGTCTTTATTTAGCATTGGAGAGCTGCTGGAGCTATCAGAAAGTAAGTGTTTCAATGGAGTCATGTCTCTGACAGGCTGCTTAGCATTACCAGTATCATAAAGAATGCTCCCATTGGCAAACGAAGTCCAACACACATGAATTACTTCCAAACTGAGATCATGGCCACAGGGTGTCATGAGCAGAGGTGGAAGGTAACATTTACTTCATTACTGTACTTAAGTACATGTTTCTCATATCTGTATTTTACTTTTACTCCACTATATCTTACAACACACATCTACTCCTACTTAACTACATTTCTGCGTTGTGTTGCTTACATAACCACAGTGGTCAGTAGTATGTGAAGCGGGCCACCTGCTGACTGGTATATACTATACTGAGTATTTTTTGCAATGAAAAATGCTATTGTGAGCTTATACAAGCGTTATTTTAAAGGTGAGTACTTTTGTACTGTTACAGAAAAACACGTACTGTAAATAGATGACTTCTACTTTTACTTAAGTAATATTTGATCAAGGGAATTTCAAATTTTACTCAAGTACAGGATTGTGTACTTTGCCCACATCTGCATTCAAGTAATATGACGGCTGAAAATTCTTTTTCAGAAAAATTAAAAGCTGTGCAGAAACAGTAGCATTTAAACAATATTATATGCTAATATAATTATTAAGGAATGGTAACTTGCACACATCTTGATAGCCCTCTCCTGATGGATATTTCTGCAGAATGTTAGTGCTTTGATTTTAAGTCTCTTAAATAAAAGGACACCCCATGTCTGACACTTTCTTCAGGCAGCTGGCTTTAGCTTAAGTGAAGAAAAAACTTGGTAGGTTTAAAATTCACATATTTCACCATTTCTTTTACAAGCCAACATAGTTCTTACATGTTATAGTATATATACTAAAATAGCCCTCAGAGAATTTAATTCAGTTTTATTTATATAGAGTGATTTAAACAATTGTCAATGTTACCAAGCATTTTTACAGAATAAAAAAGAAAAAATATAGTTGCAAGCACCTGTGCCATCACCACCCGGGCGCACCACACAGTCTGTATGCTTTTTAAGCATGTTAAGACCTCCAAAAAGACAACGCCACCTGGGTGCACTGCACAACCTGTGTGCCTTTCAAGCTTGTTAAGACCACCAAAAGCAAATGCTTCCCAGGTGCACTGAACAACCTAGGAAAATAAGTGCTAACCACCTTTCGTCAAAACGAATCTTGACATTTTTATTGCCCCTTAATTGCTTTTTTTATGACCCTTGGGAATTTTTATGACCTTTAGGTTTGATAAAAGGGGGGGGTCACGATGCCTATGCGTTAGACATCGTTTCATTTTTATGTTGATGTGAGAAGTTGATTGTAGGTGTTTTGTGTTTTCTTTTATTACTATTATCATTATTAGCGGTGAAAATGAATGCTTATGAGGGGATAATTTCAGAGTTGCCTTTGACGACTGTGTACGAGTCCTCTTTAACTGGAGCTCAGAAGAAACGTGTTCTGTATTTACGTCGAACTCAGCGACCACCGCATGAATCACTTCAGGAATAGAAGAATCTGAATCCGGGACGCAAGTGGGGATTCGTGTTTAAATCCTTTTTTTTTTTTTTTTTTTTACCAGCTGGAGAATGTTGAAATATTTAACATGTGTGTTAAAAAAACAACGATCACATCAAACGACTGAGGTGTGTTGAGCTTGATGGTTTTTAATCTACTTAAAGAAAAGAAGAAAATTAAAGGAGCCTTACCAGAGAGTGAGAACCTAAATCTCTGGGATGAAATTGAAGAGGAAATTAGTCTTGATGAAACAACGGCAACAAAGACTGTGCTGCAAAACGAATCTAAGAAAAGACTAATGAGAATAATATGGGAGACAAAAGCAGGAGCTACGGGCAAATGGTTTTACAGCGTAAGCTGGGGTTTGACCCGCCAGAGGGATCGGTGACCGTGGAATGCTTCAACACCGAGTGTGGTGTTTTTCACACGACTCTGAGCATCCCGGTCGACGCCTGGATCAGAATGCATGAAGTTTTCAAAGAGCAAGTCACAGGACTTTTCCACAAGAGTCGTGATTAGAGGGATCAGCTTGTGACGAGACGCGCTCTCTTCTAGCTCCGCCTCCTTTTCTGGCGGTTAGTTTAAATCCCTCTAGTTCACAGCTTTGACACATCTGTCACGTTATGCGCGTTTATGTCCTCGGTGCCTTCAACAGTGTCTGAAAGTCAGCCGTGTGATTCGGAGGGCTGCAAATGCGCGACAGTTACGCCTCGTCACGATGATGAGACAGACGGATGGCTTTCCAGTTTTCTTCTGCACACAGTAAAAGTTGTGGTAACAAGGCTGTTGTCTTGTATCGCTCTAGAGGAAACCTGCTACGGTTGTACCTAGTCAGAAACATCACTTGTCTGTGGGGTTTTACGGACGAATTTTTCCAAGATAACTTTGAAGAAGTGCGGAAAAGACTGTACTGATCGGTTTATTTCGTCCATTCTGCGCTTTCTGGACGTGAACAGTCTGTCGCCACTGGACAAGGCTAAACTGCGCAGGGTGACCGAGACCTTTCTAAGTTGAGATCTACACGTGACTTTGAAGAGACGCTTATAGAAATACAGAAAGCGGTATCCGGAGAGGACGAGACTACGCCTAAGAACAAAAGGTACGGGAACGACGTCTGAAGAAGAACAAGGAAAAATGGGTAACTGTCTGAGAAAACGGAGCTCGTATACAGTACACACGAGTATCTGGTGATCAGCGAAATGCAAAGACTGGTGGTTAAAGTAATCGAAAACAGAGTTGACGACACTTTAAAGTTTAAATCTATTTTCAAGTGTGTACCTGATGAGGTAAAGAGATTAGAAGAGATTCTGTGTATTATTAAATCTGTAACCGGTTCTACATACTGGGACGAGCTTGTGCAAGCAATATTACACATGAATGAGAATTCCCCAGTCATTACCTTTTGTAAGATTATTGATGTTTTGAGTGAAAAAGAAATAAACATGCATCATATGTTTACACTTTATGCATTGTTTGTTGATATTATGGTTATTTTTTTTAAAAAACAATCATCCTGTAGACATTTAACGATTTGCGGAAAATTCATGATGTTTTATATAGAAATGGCAATTTATTCCTTACACAAGCTTTGAAAGTGATCAAACACTGTTAGTATTACTACGTGATTCTTTTTTTTCTTCTTGTATGATGTTTTTTTTTTAAACTGTTGAAATAAAAATGAGTTTAAACAAAATAAAGGTCATTCTTTTTTTCAACCCTTAACATCAAGTCTTATGTAAACAAGCACCCTAAATGTAAACACACTTCCTAAACGAGGGACAGGCCTAAAAGGGTCATAAAACAGACACTTCCTAAATGAGCACTTCACAGTGACAAAGACCATTGGGTCATAAAACACTTCTCTCTGTTAAGCCTAACAGATCATAAAACTCACACACACCTTAATCGACAAGAGTATTGTGAGATACATCACAAACACAGAGAGCGAGTCTTAACCATAAACACTCATTCAGATCAAGAATAGTGTTATTTGGTAATAAAAAAAAAGTCAGAAGATCGGGTTTCAGCGGTGCCCTGGTTATGTACAGATGAGGAGTCGGATTGTTTTTTTCGAGACTGTTTCGTTTTGAATACCTTTGGTAAAAAAGGGTTTCATACGTTGCTAAGCCTCATCTAACAACTGCTGCTAAGGGCATTGCTTCAGACGTGATTAACAGAGCCGTCAGGAAAGCCGGTGAAGGCACGGTGGTCAGAAAGGGTCAGGAATTGCAATTCTATCTCGACGGCCATAAAACGCCCGCCCGGTCAACGTGTATCAAAGTCTAAAAAAAGAAGAGTATCTAAAAAAGGAAATCAGTTGGTGAGAGTAGATCTGTAGGAAGGAGGTCGACGGTGAGGTCTCGCGACATATTTGAGTTGACTGAAAATAAAAATCAGACATGGCTCTTTTACACCAGAAATCGGCCAAATGCGTCATGACAGAGCTCGATTTATTTTTGGCCCCAATGACCCAGCTCTCTATCGAAGAGAGCCAACGTATAGAGATTCAACCGTTATCCGCAATAACCGAAAGAGGTCCAATAGAATTCATCATAAACGGTAGTGGACATCATTATCTGGACCTTTCTGAAACATTATTATTTTTAAGATTGAAAATTACTAATCCTGACGGATCGGATATTCTGCCCGACGTGCCCTTGGGTTTAGTGAATTACCCTTTAAATGCAATTTTTTCACAATGCGATGTTACATTGCATCCTTACAGAGCTATGATAGAGACCTTGCTAAACTATTTAGAGGACACTGAAAAGTCAATTCAGCGCCGGTCTGTTTTACAAAGACACAGCGGGAGCCATGAATTCTGTGGTGGTGGTAAACGGCCCCAATCGAGGCCTGGTTCAGAGGGCTCGATTCAGTCAGGAATCGAAGGAAATTCATCTGCTAGGCGCTCTTCACATGGACATATTTGTTTTTAATCTCAATCCCTCTATAGACACAGAGGCTGTGTCTCCTGTATCCACTGATCTTTAAGGCTGGAGTTACGTTTTTGCACCCCACTACCGCACACAACTACACTGAACTATTTCATAGTTAACATGCACCCGCGACACATGCCCGGAGAACATGGACGCTGACGAGGAAGCGAGCTTTGCCTCCTGACTTTTTGTGTATTATCCAAAAACAATCCTGGATTTTCTGGAAAATCAGAGAGGGGTGAAAAACATTTTCTACCATAACAGACCCGTGTCGGCTGTCTGCGGTGAGCACTGCGTGTATTATCTGTGTCACAGGGCATGAAGCGGAGTGGGGTATGAAGACGTGGTATCTTTATACGGAGGTGATGTGCTAAAAAATGACAGGATGGTGTCGGAGTTTTTAAACAGATATCAAAGTTGTATAAGGAATCGACGAGCGGGTCTATTTAATTACACTGTCTGCTCTCTAAAGATGTTTACCGAGTGTCATAATATGTAACTTGTAATATGATGATTCTTCTAAAGTGTGTGTTACCCTCCTGTATTTTTTCTATTTTTATTGCTTGTTGTGGCGGCGAGGTTGTGGTATCAGCGCCGTAACTTTTACCTGTTGAGCTGTCATCACCGTGTCATCACAAGTGATTCAATGTTCTGCCGCGTGTGGCTGTTAGGGATGGTCGATAAGGGAATATTCAGGCTCGAGAGGGTCTGTATAAAAGCGTTCCAGCCCGTAGGGCGCCTGATAAAAGGCATCTTGCGGGTGCTTGTTAAATGTTTCATCAGATCGACTATGTGGGAACCGTTAATCGCATGCTTCATAAAAATAAACTCCCTATTTTCGTTCCACTCCCGGTTCCACTCTGCTTGTTTAGGTAAAGTAAGGGCGATCTCTCGAGTCTCACCTTGCTTCTGTTTTTGAAGATTAAGGTATCTTTGCAGGAGAATGTTCTTCTTCTTCTTTATCTTTCGGCTGTTCCCTTTCAGGGGTCGCCACAGCGAATCATCTGCCTCCATCTAACCCTATCCTCTGCATCCTCTT
>JAOVVA010077563.1:0-12995 GCA_028565275.1 Leiocassis micropogon
GCGCTCCTGGAGGGCTGTGATTGGTTGAATGGTGAGGTCGCATCTGATTGGCTAAAGAGTACGAGTGACCCACGTTGGTGCCAGCAAAGTCTCTCTCTCTCTCTCTCTCTCTCTCTCTCTATATATATATATATATATATATATATATTTTTTTTTTTTTTTGTGCACGTGAATTGGGTTTTACGCATTTGAATTGGGATACGTTTGTGTGTATCGTGTCTTTTGTGTGAATTGTTAATGAGACTATTTTGCTTCCATAGTTCAGACAGTAGTTGAAGCTGCAAGGCATTTTTACAATAATGCATGTCTCATATTTCACTATGCTGTTGTGTTGCTTTACGATTTTGACCACGGGGAGCTAATGCGGTTTGGTCTCGTCCTTTACTGGCAGCCAGCAACTAATGGCCATTTTGTGCATAGAAGCTAAGTATTACTAAAAATAAATAAAGCTGCATCCACGAAACTGAGTCACAGGGCAGCTCAAAGTAATCAGGATCAATGAGCTACATCTGACCTCCTGCTACTTAAAGCTGGGAAACACTGTGTGTGTGTGTTTTAATTTTTTTTTAATTCTGTTCACACGACCTACGTGTTAAAATATATCTTTGTCGACATACACAAAACGCCCTGTTAAGTGCTGTAAGGAGCACGCCTAATCAACAAGAAGCCAATCAGAAGCCCAGACAAAACGTCATCTCCATCGCCACCGGTTCCGCCATGTATAAGTCCGAACAGGTCTCCTTTAAAACCACTGTTGCTGTCCGTTGGGTCTTGTATCTTTGGAGTTTTGTGTGTAGCAGCAGTAGCTTCATGTTGCTTTTTAAAAAAAAAAAAATTATTTTGAGAAGCAACCATGTTGTGGGTTTCAGTGAGGTTTAAGGTATCTGTGCAGAACACTGTCAAATCATGACCTCAGTCTGTGCACAGTATCATTCTGGAACAGGTTTAAGTCTCAACATTATATTTACAACATTACAATTTCCCTTCACTGGATTAATGAGCCGCAGCTCCTTTCATATTATAAGAATGAAATGCAGTAGGCTGTTATGATCATCATAATTTTCTTAATAAATAATGACTCCCGTTGCACTGTACCACCGCTGGCAAAACCTTATGAAATACAAGTAAAACATTAAACAAATTTACTCACATTACTAAAATTACAGTACAGATTTAGAATTTAAGTTAAATATATGAGTTTCTTATTTGCATTGTATTTAAACAAAGTAAATGTATAACTTTATATCTAGACTTGCAGAAAACTGACTCTGGGTGTGCAAAACTATATAAGCTACATAGCTTTGATAAGACTCTACTTTCATTTAAGCGCACTCACAATGATGAAAAAACATTATGATTTTGTTAAATAAAGAAAGCAAACAGAGATACAGCGCTATTATGTATCGGTTTCTGTGAACTTGAGCGCGTCAGAAAATGAACCAAAACTCTGTGTATACTCGCCTCACAGACATGAAAAATATATACTTACAGAAAGCAAAATGTCTGCTTTTATATAAACTAATAGGAAACTAATTTTAGATGATGTAATTCGTATGAAAAATAAATTATATGCGCATCCACTGCTGCGGAGGATGCAGAGGACAGGGTTAGATGGAGGCAGATGATTCGCTGTGGCGACCCCTGAAAGGGAACAGCCAAAAGACAAAGAAGAAGATTGTATTCACAGAAGTAATAAACATTTGTGCAGTGGCGGCTGGTACAAAAATATTTTGGGGGGCAAAAACTAAATTTAAATTAAACTTTTAATAATAATAAAATAATTACGTCCTGGGACGTAACACCTGTAAATAGCCATAAGAAGTGCTGGAAAAGCACAGAGTGTAAGCTCGGCCGTCACCACTTGACTTCTGCTTATTTAGAAGATCAGGTCGATTTGGTCCAAGCTCTTTAACTTTTTTTCTTTCTTCGTCCGATCGCCTTGTGAAGGGGTATTTTAGCAAAGAAATTACAGAATTTTCTCTCATATTTAGCTGCTTCCACATTAATCACTCTTCAGTACATTAACTAACCATCTGCTGACCGTTAATAAGACTCGTTGAGAATGGTCCAATCACATGAGCCCAAATATTTAAAAACAATATTGATTCGCTGAGAACAAAAGTGGGAGGGTTCGGGGTGCACAGTGCTGCACCCCAAGGATGATTTTAGAAAAAACCATTTAGAGCTCAGCCTCAAATCACATTCTTTTCAAAAATTTACGTGCCTACATAGACACTCCTTTGTCCGACGCCGGTTTCGATTTTTTTTTATTGTAAATAAATTATATTAAAAAATACAGTGGAATATTGTGACTAAATGACTTTATTTCAATATTAAAATAAATAATTATTATGTTAAATAATTACATGTTAAAGTAGCATTCTTCTCTGCCTAACTTTAAAGGGGCGGCGCCCCTGCGCCGTTTATTGACCGGCCGCCAATGCTAAGCATCATTTGGAAATGCCCCGTGCGCACGAGAAGCGATTAGGTCAGACACGGCGAATAAAGTAGTGATGGGAAGTTGGAATAATTTTAGTGACTCGGTTCTTTGAATCTCGTTCATCAAAATGAATTAATCTTTTTTTGAGTCATCTAGTTCATTTCATTCTTTTGATCAGAAATAAAATAAAATGTTGCATTTTCAATAAATAAAAAAACCCAATACATCTACATACACAAATTTTGGCTATAGTTCCAGTAATGAAAATATTACAATGCAACTAAGGACACACTCTAAAAAATGATTCTGTGGCCTTGTGAAATTTCACAGTAATAAAACGGTTATGTTACCTTAATAAAATCACATACATGATTGTTTGAGTTAGACAAATCAAAATAAATGCCTAAAAAAACAACTATTCATTTGGTCTTAAATTTACTCTATAATTTAAGTTTATTTCACAAATACCTTTGTGTAGTAATTAGCCTTTGATTAACTGAATTATATTTTTAACATGGACTTAATATTTTTGATACATTTCAATCAAAATATTTGGTAATGGAGTAATTTATACTGATTAGTTTTAAGAACTACAATTATCACTCATTCCAACTCAATATTCTTTATGTTTAACAACAAAAACTTAAATAATTGAGTAAATTGCCCTATGCAAGTGATCATGGAATGTCTGATGTGACATCAGAGACACGAAGGCAAGGATGTGAGAGTGGACATAAGGTTGCCAACCACCAAACTACTCAGGCAAAGCGCGGTTAATACAGATACATCAAATCTGGTGAAAAAAGGAGAGATTTAAAGCAGGTTTAAACAGCATAAAACAGGTGCAGTGTCTGGACTCTGGCAGTGTTTTATCCATTACTGTATGTGAGTATTTTTAACATGATTAAACACTGAGCACACAGCAGCAGGAAAAAAGTAAATACTGTTTGAAAAAAGTAAATGCATCAGCTGTGCGTCCAGCAGCAGTAACACTGCAGAGAGCAACAGCTCTGAGTCCGTCACAGCTCTGAGTCCAGTACTGCTCCAGTCATGTTTTACAGCACTAGAGGCAGGCAGGTTGATTAGCAGTATAATGCTGCATATCTTTGTTTAAAAGAATAGAACTTAAAACTTTTTACTCAAGTTAAAGTCATAAGTCTATGACGTTCTAAACTTCAAATGTATTGGAAGTGCAAAAGTACTTCACAAACATAACAGTGTACTTAAACATTATTGAATTTGCTGTTGATGAAATAAATGTGTTAAGTAATGTATTAGTAACTAAAGCTATGAAATATAAAGATTAAGTAGAAGTACAACATTTCTCTCAGAATTATAATTGGGAGAAAATAATATGAAATTAAAATATTGAACTAAAATATGTTGCAAATATTGTGATTTGTAAGTGAAAGAAACTGTTTTTTGTGTGTGAAACATGTTATATTTTTTCACTATCTCTTTCACAGCACCAACACCACTAAAGAAGAGAAGTTAAAATGGAGATAAAACAGGAGGTAAATGTCAACTTTTTAAATGTTACACACGATTTTCGAAATCATTAACAAAATGTAAAAAATTATATTCAGTTGATAGTAATGCGTAAATAAAGTTTGGTATCATTTTTATACAAGGGACAAAGACATGTACAAGGGACGTCCAAGTCAAAGTGGGACCTTCGATTGTGCAGAATAACAGAACACGCTTATTAGAGTAAAAGCTCCCTTTATTTCTCTATATATTGTTTTCTTTATATATGAGGTTGTGCATTGTTCTGCAAGAAGAAAATGCCTTTGGTGATCAAAGCAGTCCGTTTTTGTAAAAACATTCCACTGGATGTTCACCGGAATTTTACCAGCAATGGGCTCAATCAAATCAAAATCAAATTAGTTTTACGTCTTCGTTTCAGAGAATTGTCATCACAAGTCCCGCTTTGACTTGAACACCACTCATAGATCAGTGTGATGATGTATATAGTAACAGTCACACTTTTACTTACTTGTATACTATAATTCCTTTTTTAGGTGCCAGCTTATGGGATGGCGGTGTAAGCTCTGCATCATCAAAAGGGATTTCAATCATTATCGAGTAAAGCATGGTACAGTTGGTCATGGACATTTAGTGTCCTGTCGTCATTGTCATTGCTTCTTGCATCATCATTGCATCATCTGTCACTGCCTCTTTAAGAAGGTCTGCACACACATTTGTATGGATCTCACAGTTTGCAGGAAACTGAAGTGTGAAGGTGTGCAATCTTTCAGATGTAAAATGTGACTCATTAGATTCTAACACAAAAGTCTACTTTCCACATATGAACTGTATAATACTTGTATCAGAAGTATTGTTTGTGAGACTGTTTACTAATAAGATCAATTTAGCTCATTGTTTATGATCTTGTTACATGTCATTTGCAAAGTAAACCAGGTTGAGTTTAGACTTAATGTCTTGTCAAATTTGGCAAATAAATGTTTAATTAAAATGGTAATGTGTGTATTGTTTCTTTGTTTATAATTTGGTGTCATTAGATACATTGACCTGAATTAAAATACTGCTTGAGTAAAGGCTAAATATAGTTTAGAAAATTAAATGTAGCATATTAATTCTGTAATAGAGCAGTATGAATTAAACTATAAAATATTTAAATATTTTATATTTAAAGTTAAAATATTTAGTAAATGTAGCACATTTGTTTGTTAAATAATAGTCTAATCTTCAGTTTCTTCTACCTTGCATTTCAATTATATCTACTCAATTATTTTACTAATTTTCACTTCTGAAAATTTTGGGAATTTCATTACACTTACTCAATATTGTACATCATTGTACTAAATGTAGTTATTCAGGTCTACTTAATTTTTTACTGACTTGTACTCAATTCATGAAGTATATTTTACACGATTTTGCAACTTTTATATTTAATCAATATTTTTAAGTGTAAAAATGTTTCACAAAAAAAATTGTACATCACAGTTTTATTTATATAAATTTATTTTTTATTTTATTTTTAGAGTGCATATTATACTGTAATGAACAGAATGAGTAGCTCACCTCTCATATCTTCTAGTCTAAGTTGTTCATTCTTTTGAATCTATTATTGCACCACATAGCGTCTATGAGAGTCACATGTCAAAGGAACGACCGACTCGGGACTTGAAGATTCGTTGAGAAAGGATCACTCAATTCTGTTTCCTGTACATAACCTACGGAAGTTTTGTGATTATTTGCGCATGCGCGCCCAGTAGAAAATGAACGAATCACTCTCCAAGACTACTCGTTCTTCTGAGTCACGTTAAAGACTCGTTCAAAAAGAATGAATCGTTCATGAAGGACCCATCACTAGAATAAAGGACTGAGCAGCTTCAGCTTTTCCCAGATTAAATACTGTGACTCAGAGGTGACTTGGAGGCTGAAAGTAGTTACAGGCTCAAGTTGTTCAGTGTAGTTTTAGTTAGCGGAAACATGTCAGAGAGTGATTTTGTCTGTGCGAGGTCTAAAGATTGGTTAAAAAAAGGTCTAAAGCTCGGTTAAGCCCCATGTTTCTGTTTGTTTCCCGCTAGTCGAGTGTAGAGAGAGTCAGAGTCTGGATCTGTACGTCTCCATCACTCACAGTTCTGCACGTCAGTCTGGAATCTCTGTGAGTTTGGAAGCTCCGCCCTTCTTTCTGCTTAACTACAGTGGGTACTCAACCAGAATGGCTATTACTGTCGTGCTCACCGCCGCGGCAAAACGACAGCGGCCAAAATAAATCAGTTGCATTTCAAAGTCATTCGTGAAATGACCGCCAGGTGGCGCAAAGTGACATTTTCACTCGCCGCAGTTTTAAAATATAATTAAGTCATAAAAAAGTTTTAACAATATGTTGTATCGAAGAAATACTACAGTGATTGTAATTTCCACATCTGTGTATTTTATACAACAAACATAAAAAATCTAAACCAAAGCTATTGATATTTACTGTACAATAATAAGTAAAAAAAAATAAAAAAAATGGTTAAATGTTGTTTAGAAAGACAATACAGTACAATTCTGACAATTTTATTTGTACAACGAATGAACTGTTATATAGCCTATCACTGTTTATATCTGATTATTGTTATTTTAAAAAAATACATTCAAAGACATTAAAATTTAAATATAGAAATAACTGGAAAAATAGACTTTCCGAATAAAACATTAGAATAACTCAAAAAAGACTCTCGAAAAAATGGTGGGTTGTTTCTGTAAACACATTGTTGTGTTGCTCATGTTGGGTCATATGAGATGTAGTGGGTCATTTACAAATGAACACCTGGTTGGGTTATTTTGAGCCAACAACTGGTTTATTCTTTATTCTCTGGTTTCTCCAAACGGCAGCCTGCAAAATGTTCGAAATATTACTGTTATTGTGTCACAAGTGTAGTTTTAAGAGTTGTTTAGGCGAGAATGCGTGTGTATACAGCTTAAAACCTCCATCGGTTATTAAAGATAGCGTCTGTTTAGAAAAAAAATGCCACAACGATGATTTGAGCTTCAGGAAATCTCCCGACGCTCTGCGCATAACACCGGCCTAATGCAGACTCAAGTTGGAAAGAGTTTCTAAAAGTTTTCTAAATGTGGGCTATTGTTTTTTTACTTACAATATTTGTTAATTTAATTTAAATGTGGTTTGGGCTCGGGATGTTGAGCATAGACTTCCTACGTAGTCTAATCAGCGCTTAACCGCACGCATACATTTTTGGAGAGCGCACCGGCAGAAGTAGACTAATGATTATGAATGTGTCAGGGGGAAAACAGCAAGGAGACTGACACTGACCATTTTAAAAATGAATTGATAAATTAGTGATTTCTTTGGTTTCGGCTGTGATGAAGGTGATCATGTCATCTCTTCATCTCTGCACCAGTGGATGCGCCAATAATTCACTTTTTGAATTATGAATTACATCATCTAAAATTGTTTTTCATTAGTTTATATAAAAGCAAACATTTCGCTTTCTATAAGTATAGATTTTTTCATGTCTGTGAGGCGAGTATACACGGAGTTTCGGTTCATTTTCTGACGTGCTAAAGTTCACCGAAAACAATACAGAATAGCGACCCCTGTTTGCATTCATTATTTTATAAAAATCATAATGTTTTTGCATCATTGTTAGTGCACTTAAATAAAAGTGGAGTCTTATAAAGGCTATGTAGCTTATATAGTTTTATTATATTGTTTTTGAATATTAATCTGGCAAACTTTTCTGATGCACACCCAGAGTCTGTTTTCTGGCTATACGTTAGTGATATGATGATATAATGATATAATCTAAAGGCTAGATATAAAACGTATACATTTACTTTGCTTAAATTCCATGCAAATGAGAAACGCCTATATTTATTATTATAAATTTAGTACTGTGATTATAAATTTGTTTAATGTTTCACTTGTATTTCATAAGGTTTTGCCAGCGGTGGTACAGCGCAACTGGGGTCATTATTTATTAAAGAAAATTATGATGATCATAACAGCCTACTGCATTTCATTCTCATAATAATGCAAAAACACAAGCGGGCTGGCTGAATGACATCGATATTTGCTGATGATAGTAGATTAATTGATCTACTACAAATTTAAAGAACACAAAATATAAGATGACACAAAACCCTACACGTGTAGATTTTCTAATTACACATGATAAAATTTAAAGGCTCACTGTGTTAACGTTTACTTTGCTTAAATTCAATCCTAATAAAATTTAATTTGATTTTAATTCTACATTTGTACTGTAATTTTAGCACTGATTATGAATTCGTTTAACTACAATGTTACACTTGATTTTATCTACAACTACGTGTGGCTCTAAAGGAGCTGCGGCTCATTAATCCTTGAGAGAATGAACTAAGGCCTGAGGAGTCAGTATATACAGTAGTTATATAGCATCACTCAGCTGTAAAAGCCAGCAAACGCACAAACCCAAATGCTGTCGCTGTGAGGCGCAGCGGTAAAAGTAGAATACTGTTTGTCTACCATCTGTATAGAGTGAGGTGATGAATGAAAATACGGAGCAGGTGTGCTTGAGCCGATGAATGCGGCGGCAAAACGGAAGCCGCGGAATGTAATGTGGAGAGGAGTTGCGGGTGATCAAGGTTTGGCTTGAGGCGTGGGCGTGACCTGGCATACCGTGACAAATTAAACTTCCCTGTTTTGAGCGAAACTAATTTTCATGTGTTGTGACGATTCAATCACATCACTTCTTTCTTTCATATGATCAGTGAAGACATTTCCTGTGCAACACGGGTGGCTCTGAGTAATTTAAATGTGTTTAAAGGGTTTTTGGAGAACATTGAAGACAAAAAAGAACATTTACTCTCTCCTGCTCATACAGTCACTTAAGCAATAATAAAGGACACATATGCCTCGCTTAACATCCTCAATATGTTCTGTGAAACAGACATTATGTGATTTGGTTGTTGTATGTACACCATGTTATATACTTAACAAAGCCATGTGGGATACTGTAGTGTAAGCACTGTGCTGAAGATGAGAAATAATGTGACAAACCTTAAAATATGCATGAGCAATTTGTGTACAAGAGACATGAGTTTTGCAAGTGCTGTACAGTCAAAACAATATAAACATAGCTCCAGACACAATATAAACAGGCTGTAAAAAAGACAATTATAAGAAATAATGTTCCCCTCAGTGCATTGAAATAACTTAGCGGTAAAACAATAAACACTCTCACTCCCTCATTATCTATAGCACTTGTTCTGTACAGGGTCAAGGGGCCTATAACCCATATCAGGGGACCTGAGCACGAGGCTGGGTACACCATCGACTGTGTCACCATCGACTGTGTCAGGCTGGAGTTTGCACAGGAAGGCAGCGTCATCATCATCTATATGTCATACTGTGATCTTGTCGCAGGCATTATCAGTGTCAGAATCAGTAGTCAGCATCATCTCTGGCGAAAACGGGTACGCCAGGCCAAACTCTGGGCTACTGAAACCCTAGTTTCAGAATCATTTTAGAAAATGTAATGAGAAACAAATGTACTATAAATGTTAAATTAAAATAACTGTAAACAAGTATCAATAAAGTATTAATAAATGACCTGCAGTGCTTCAGCATCTGCCACTCAAATAAACATTTTCTTTGTCCTTTAATGCTCAAGGAAGCTTGTTTTTCCTTGCCATCTACATTATTTCTGCATGACTTCCTGCTTTCCCAAACTAATGGGCAAGCCGAGGGTCATGACGACAAACCGTGCATGCTTTTATGGCTTGATATAGCAAATGTGGCTTTTAAAGGTTTTTGCATAATATTTAAAAATCGCTACACTCACAACTATGTCTATAACACACCTACTAATGATGAACTGCAGCATCAGCAAATGTGATAAACAATATTTTCCTGTTTGGTCCAGCATTTAGCACGATTTACCAATTCTGTTTATCCCATGGCCGACGATGATAATGTAAAATCTGTTTACCTATTATGAGCAAGGTAGCAAAAGAACTGGCCAAATGTTTAAACTTTAAAATACATGACCAAGAAAATAGGTGGAGAAGAATTGATTTACGACACATGAAACTACGCTACTTAATTACACACACACACGCATACACAAACAGTTCAGAGAGTAAAAGTTAATGGAGTTCTTCTAGTACTGTTTACTAGACCTGAGAAAGTCACAAGAGCAGAGCTTGGGTTTAATCTTACTGTTTAGTTATGAATGGAGCACCAATTTTCAGCAAGATATGAAGCTTTGTTTGTTTACTTGCGTTACGTTTCATTCTCATCCATTGGTTCACCTCCAGCGAAGGCAATCACGGCGATTGGTTGGTGCAGTGAGGTTGAGATGACGTCTTTCGGGAAAGCCCTTCGGTGAGGCGTTGGTTGCCTGGTTATCGATGGCAATACTCTGGAACTTCTTCTGAGAGTTTCTTCGTTGCTGAACTTTGGAGTTCTGGCACAGAGTCTTATGAGAGTTTTTGACGAGCGGATTAGAGTGAGGGCGAGCCTGCTTGCTCCCTTCAGACACCGTGACGAACAGATGCCGAGCTCCCGCAAGGGCGGCGGAGCACACGCTGCGAGGAAGTGGTCGAACTTGCTGGTTACCTTCAGATGCCCATGATGAATCTACGTGTAAGGCTTCTTGCGACCATGGGTTTTTGACCTCACATTGCGAGTCTGTCCCACAGCCATTTGTTTCAATCAGGGGTGGTTGTGGGCATAGCCACACCCGCAGGGTTCCTCCTTTTCGTGCATACAATACCCTATGGTTTGTTTTGTCACGTGGGATGCCATCTCAGTGGTTTTAGTAATTTAGGTAAAGTGTATTAACATGAGTCTGGTTCATATGACTAAGATTTCACATCAACGTTCATTAAATACACAGAGCTTTCATTTGATACCAAACATCTCATGTCTTGCATATCAATTCATACCTTTATCTATAGCAAGGGTTATACAGGTTGATTACACTCCTTAAGTTTATGATAAACATGTTGAACACAACACAACGATATCACACATTCTATATGAGCACATACATTTAATTTTATATTTGCCATACTGGCATACTTCAACTGATTAACATTATATGTGTCCCTAATGCATTGTATGCTCTCTGTTCTGGGACCAAGAAGTGAAGAAAAAAACGCATTCCAGGGAGTCAGCAACTGCCAGGGGGTTGGGTAACTGGCTTCTTCCTCATTCAAGGGGGCTGCTTGCTGACTTACACCATTTAAGTGAGGATGTGTAACTGCTTCCCTCTTGTGCAAGGAAGTTTTCCATTCTGAGACTGATTAGCTGGTGTAATCTGTTTCTAGCTGTCCACCTCCATGTCACTGTCTACTGTCAACTGTACATTCTGAAATGCTTTTCTGTCTCTCCCGGTCATTCGGGCCCGGACCAGTAAGTGCATCAAGGTGCAGCATACACAACAAGAAATAGCTCTTTTTCTCTTAGCTTATAACTTAGCTCGGACACAATTCTTCTTCATTTAAACTCAACACCTTATAGGGGCCCCATAAAAGCCTTCCTGCTTAAGTGTTGCCACTGTGCAACAGTTTCTCACTTGTGGTTTGTTGCATGTATAGAATTAATGAAAAAGGAAATGGGTGAGACTTCACACAGCCACCCTGAGTGTAGTTTTATCAATGATGTTCTCTCCTAGGGGCCAAGGGAACTAGACTTCCCCATTTTTTCCCAGACTATATGTGTCATATAAACATATGTACAAGATGTGTAATTGGAAAATAAATCTTTAATAGTTTTGTTTCAGTAATAAACTCCTCCATGCTTTTGCTGACATAGTTGCCAGTTCTGTTTATATTACATGACTTTGGGATTTTTTTTCTTAGAAGTTTTTTTCTTAAATTTATTATGGGTCACAGGTAGTGCTTTTTTGGTGCTTGTTTTTAAAAACATGGTTGCTGGACAGAAAAATCCAATTTTTGCGATTTTGTTTTTTAGATTTATGTTTTTTTTTTTTTTTCAAAATTCACTGCTTGACCCTATCTAGACAACCTCTAGACAACGTAATCAGCACTGTAACACCCTTCCACACACCCAATGTGGACCTACACAGTAGAAGATCCTGATCCTCAGAGCTGTAATGGGTCTGCAGCCTGCCTGAAGGTCCCACGTTCATCCGTTCAATAATGGCCAGAAATAATACTGAAGTTTGAAAAACATCTTGCTGCTCAGGAAGGAGATGTATTCTGAGTGCCACAGAGGAAGGTTTTTTGGTGCGAAATGTGCAAAACAACCTCAGGACAACAGCAAAAGATCTTGTGAAGATGCTGGCTGAAACTGGTAAGACAGTGTCAATTCCACTGTAAAGAGTCCTGTACCACCATGAGCTGAAAGATTACTCTGGGAGGAGAAATCCATTAGTTCAAAAGCACCATAAAAAAAGCCAGACTACAGTTTGCAACTGCACATGGGGACAAAAATCTTAATTTCTGGAAAAAATTTAAAAAAAATTTAACTGTTCGACCAGAATGATAAATGGCATATTTGGAGGAAAAAGGGCGACGATTTGAAGCCTCAGAACAGCATTCCAACTGTGAAGTATGGGGGTGGTAGTATAATATTGTGGGGATGCTTTGCTGCAGAAGGGACTGGTGCACTTCACAAAATAGATGGCATCATGAGAAAAGAAATTTGTGTGGATATATTAAAGCAACATCTGAAGACATCAGGCAGGAAGTTAAAGCTTGGACTCAAATTGGTCTTCCAAATGGACAATAACCCGAAAGGGACAAGTCAAGGTATTGGAGTGGCCATCACAAAGCCAGGATTTCAATTCCATAGAAAATTTGTGGGCGCCACTGAAAAGGCGAGTGTGAGCAAGAACGTCTACAAACCTGACCCAGTAACACCAATTCTGTCAAGAGAAGTGGGCCAAAACTATTGTAGAAAGCTTGTGGAAGGATACTTGAAACGTTTGGCCCAAGTGAAACAGTTTTGGGGGTATTCTACCAAATACTAAGGAAGTGTATGTAAATTTTTGACTTTCTTTGGGTGTTTTTCACAGTCGGTAGACAAGTCTCTTTAGTGTCCTGCGTTTTTAGAACTGTGACCTTAAAT
>JAOVVA010077612.1:0-12994 GCA_028565275.1 Leiocassis micropogon
GCCTTAATGTGGGAGCCCCCTAGTGACGGGGAGGAATTGGCCACGACTAATATTGGGGAGAAAATTGGAAAAAAAAACAAAAAAACAATGGGACTCCTGTGCTTCTTTTACTTACACCTGTAGGTGCTAAAATAATATAATTTCATCTTAAAGAAATCTTATTTTTTAGGTCATAGGCAGTCGTGAGCATTTCTCTGTAGATCATACTGTGTATGGTAGTGTATGTGACAAATTTTTATAAATAAAATTCACTGTATCGAAAACACATTGACCCATGACTTCAAAACTGAGGTAAATATTGAGCCATGACTGTGCACTGTTTCATCCCTACTTAAAGGTTTTGTATTTGGATGATTTAGGAAATGTGATGGATACTGGAGGTGTAACAGAGACTCATGGAAACAGATTTCCATTTCCACTATACCCGAAAGAAGCAAACTGTGTGTTTGTGGTGACTTTTCATAAATCACATTTTACATTTATAGAAGAGAATAAAAGCACACATACTGCAGGGAACAAAATATGCAGGTAGGCATTACTTATTGCTAGAAGAGTTATGTACAGTTGAATCATAACTGTAAAGCAGTACCTGGACTTTATTGAATATTGGCCACAAATGGTGTTGCTGGGGCATTTGAGTATATTTACAGCCCAAAACACAAACTTCTGCTTGACAGATTTGGATATGGCTGGCAAAGAGTCAACCTTAATAATGGTCCTTGCTGTACATGATGCACTTAAAAATGGTATTAGTTCCAAGTTCAGCATTGTGCATACTCTTAAACTCTATCCTGTATGAATAACTCTCACATAACTTGAGTCTGTAATTACTACCGAGGTCTTAATACTAATGCGTGCAATTACAGTATTAACTATTCACTATGCACAATTAACTCAACTCCAAATGCAGCTCTATAGTGTTTAGAGACTTTGATAACCACCTTCCAGCTAGTCTCTGGAAGTAGGGTTTAAGTTTTATAATTTCTGTTACTAAAAGTGGACAGAAGAGGAGGCTGACCTAGAAGTGCAAAACTATATTAATGCCACTTTGCCTAAAAAAACCCACTGAACTATTGTTTAAAGACATTCACCTTTAATCCATTGAAATTTTCCTAGCTTGTGTCTGTAAATCTTAAGCTGTTTTTAAAGGCAGTTTTTATTGTTACCATTAGTTTGTCGTGCCAGAGATATTGTTCCAGCTAACATTTGAAACCCTAGAAACAATTGGAAATTAAATGGATTTAAATAAGCAAATGTTTAAAAAAGGCCAAACAGATCCACAGAGGATGCAGTGGCTTTTTGCTCCATTTGCTAAAACATCTAGAACGCAAAAATATGTACGCTAGGATCCTCTTTGTTGATTTTAGCTCGGCATTCAATACCATTTTGCCAAACAAGCTCCAAATTCAGCTCTGTGAGCTTGGATTAAGCACTGTACTGTGTAACTGGACTGTGGACTTTTTACCAAATCGCTCTCAGTGTGTGCAAATAGGCAAACACATATTATCCACAATGTGTATTAACATCGGGGTCCCTCAGGTATGTGTACTAAGTCCCTTACTTTATACATTATACACACATGACTGCTGCGCCACCCTTCCTTCTAACTACATCATAAAATTTGCTGATGACATCACGGTGTAAGGCCTCATCACTAACAACGATGAGTTCTCATACAGAAGGAAGGTGGAACATCTGGCAACTTGGTTTGATACCCACAACCTGACCCTAAATATCAAGAAGACCAGCTAGATGATTGTAGATTATCGTAGGAGCACAAGGACCACTCAAGTAAAAGTCAGAGCACTATTCATGTGCAGAATATGACAAGAACTTACAGGATTGGGACTAAACAGCTGTGTAGTCATAAGAAACCCACTTGTTAGTGAGACTAATTAGGGCAAAAAAGGCATCAATTTGGTAGAGAGCATAACGATTGGACTTTGAAACAATGGAAAAAGGTGATGTAACAGTGTATAACAATCCAGTCCAGATTAACCCTATACGAGTGCGATGGATCCATCATGCATAGTGTCCACTGTACAAGCCTCTGGAGACAGTGTTATAATCTGGAGTTGCTTTAGTTGGACAGGGCTAGGCTCAGCAAGATCTTAAAAACGATGATTTTTAGAAACATAAACTTGCTGATAGTAGAACTGACTACATTTTGGTATTCATCCAAACATGGACAGGGTATATTTTTCAGGATATGTGATTTTGGGTTCTACTGTACTTCTTGTTTTGAGAATCTTTCTTGTAACTTTAATTGAAGAATTTGAAGCTGTACCCTAAAATGTACCAGAGTAGTTATTGCAGTGACATTATTTTATAGAATAGTTCAGACTACTCTTAAAAATGTTAAGTGATGCTTACTGTAAGTACTGTAAGATTCTCTGTTTGCTAGAATAGCTTTAGCTATGGAATAAGAAAAAACAGATTGCAACCTTAAAGTTTATGAAGCTTGTAAGTCTAAGACTAACGTCTAATCTTAGAAAAGCATACAGTATATGTAGACTGATTGTATTGACGACCTACACACATTGTCTATTTGTCTTCTATGCTATACAGTTCACTCTGCCTAAGCAACTTTCCCTTGAAAGGAAAAAAAGAGAAGCAGAGATAAAGGATCATGCATGTAGAGCTTATCTTATCCACTGGAATAGGTGTCAGAGGCAAGAGCTAAATTAAGAAGCCAGCAAGCTGGAATTCAATCCATTGGATGGCACTGATTAAGCATTTGAAAAGTCAAGAGGTAGAGCAAACAACAGCTCTAGGATATCTCTCGCCCTTGGTAGCACGTCTGGTATGTCAGGATCCATTAAACGAATAACTGAATTATTATCTCACACAGCTGACCCAGTATATCAGCAAAAATTGCAAGTAAGGATTGTCATATTCTGGTAGGAAGCTGAGTAACATAGCTCAGGCTTTGAGAAGAATATAAGAATTTCATGTAACTGATTTGCCCTGCTATGATCTGTAGGTTTGAAAGTCCCAAATTATGGAAAAGTAGCGATGTTCTACTGGGGAACCTTGGGTTCTGGCATTCATGTGGATGTTCAACCTCCTACCTAAACATTTTTGCATCCCTTCATGGCAACGGTATACCCTAATGGCAGTTGAATCTTTCAGCAGGATAATGCACACTGGTACACTGCAAACATTGTTCAGTGTGGTTTTTGGAACATGACAAAGAGTTCAGTTTGTTGACTTGGCATCTAATTTCCTCAGATCTCAATCTAACCAAGCATCTGTGGGATGTGCTGGACACACAAATTCTATCTATGGAGACCCCACCTACTGTAGCAACTACCAGGACATTAGAGGATCTGCTTCTAAAGGCTTGGTGCCAGATACCACAGCATACCTTCAGAGGTCAATAGGTCCATACCTTAATATATACATTATTAAGGTGCTGAACTGTCAATTTTGTAGAAGAAATGTGGTTGGGGAAAAAATATTAAAACAGAGATCACGTAAACACTTTGTGGAATGGACACCACTTATGTATAAGCAATGAGGCGAAAATTACAAGTCATTACAAGTTTTTCATTCTTCAGCCCTAAGCTGTTCATCATGAATCCACCTTAGCTTGTGTGTTGGCTCCACATTGTTTCCTCAGTTCCCTTCACTCCTGCAGCAGTCTGGGTAGACTACACTTGTGGAACAGGCATGACACTGTTAAGCTGGAATGAGAGCCTGGGCCCGGCAGCCTTCATTGCTCGTGTTCTGACTCAAAACCACTCGGACTCCTGCAGCACCAACCAGACACATTGCTCGTTATCTTCACTGAATTGTGGAAGATTGTACAATGTCACAGTTTGCAGCTGTGGAAGGACAATGCACCTGCAGCATTAAAAAAAAAGTCAAATCATAGATATGTTTAATAAAGAAGATAAGAGCTTTTCCATATGCACACAATGTGATGAGCTGACAAATTGGATTTCACAAAAGAAGGCAAATTCATTACACATTGCTTGATATTCAGGTTAATAAATATGGTGTTTCTTTGTCCTACAAGATTCATGGACATTGGAACCTCTCGCTCTCACTCACAGCCTGTCCCAAGGGACTCCCAATGGTGCTAGTCCATCACTGATTATATTACGGAACGTACCCTACCACGTTCCCTCCGATCCTTGAGGAATGTTCAGCTGGTCTGACCATCTCTCAGAGATCAAGGAAGATGTACATCTAGACTGTTTTCTGTTCTGGCACCTAGGTCGTGGAATGAACTTCCTAACCCTAGATGCCCGAGTCTAGAGTTCCCAAAAGCGTTTGACTGATGGTACTTTGTTAGTAACCTAGTAAACCAGTGTAAGCATCTATCCAATGACGGAAGCTTCAAAGCACTTTTGTAAGTATTGTAAATGTATTGTAAATGTACTGCTTGGTCCTGGATCAAAATGAAACTGGTATCTCCCATTCCAATAAGGATTAATTTTTCTGAATCAATTTGCAGCACAAAGGTTCATCCAATTCCTCAGCATTCATCTCCATCTATTGACAGTCTTAAGGTTCAGTTTTCCCTTTAAATCAGCAGCAACAGTTAATGAAGACAGCCACTGAAAGCACAAAATTGGCTGTGCAAAATAATTTATAGACATTATTGCAGAAAGACCAAAATGGCAATGTAATGGCCATTTTGCAATGGTAATTTCTGAACTTAGATTACGATGATTATGAGTATAAATTAGCTTTTCACTATTACCACTCAATGCTTTTATTGAACTAAATGCTGAAGTTACGTTTTGCAGAGCACTAAAGGCTCATTTTTTAAACTCAAGACTAAAATCAATCCGGGTCTGGAAGTAACATTCTTCACACAGTTCTAAATATATCCTTAAACTAAACTGCAGCAAAGGTGTCGCCTTCTGGGGAACGATTTCTGTTAAGACAAGGAGTGATGTCAGTGCAAAAGGGTTTGTCAGGAATAGTTAGCAAGACTGTTAAGGACACAGCAGGGAACTGCCAAAATCGCTTGGAGGCACAGGCTGTGATGACTGTTAATGACTCTATGATCTAAAGACAGGATCATATACTGCCTGGCCCATTTCAGAAGGGCCTGCATCAAGCAAAGAAAACAACTAAAGAGATAAAGCTAAAATTACTATAACTGGGTTAGTGCTGAACTGTTCACTTCATGGAAGAAATGTGGTAGAAAAAAAATCATGATCGCAGATTACTTAAACACTTGGTGAAGTTTCCTCATATAAACAACTGAGGGTAGAAGATTTTAGGGTTAGGGTGGGGTTACAAAGTCACAGCAAGGTCAAATGTCTAAAATATATTTTTTTCTTTTCTGTTTAAAGCATATTTTAAGGGTATTTAAGGCGTATAGTACAAATGAGTAAGGACTTGTTAGTAGACGAGGCATCCATATCAATGCCTCCATCATAGTCGCGTGTGCCTATTTTAAAAGAATGGGCATTAAAATGTTGTTAGTTTCCTCTTTTTGCTGCCATAATGGAGTCCATGCTTCTGGGAAGGTTTTTCACTAGATTTTGTAACGTGACTCTTAGCTGATTTGTGCTCATTCAGCGACAAGAGCATAGGTGAGGTCAGCCATAGCTTTAAAATCATTAGCAATAAAACCACCTACTGTAGGTTTTAGGTTGCCCTTGTGCCTCCAGGGGGCTCTGGCCCTTCAGGATGTGGCTCCATAGGATCTATGGGGACGCGCTGTGGTGTCTGTCACCAGGATGTTAGCAGGGGATCTGTTTTATGCTGTGGACTGTAGGTGTTGTTTGATCTGTGCCTCCCCTGGATGCTCGATTGAATTGGGATGGGAGGATTTTCGAAGGTCAAAAAACTGCTTGGTCCCATACGCATCAGGCGGTGATGCACTTGGATTCTGATACCTTTCTTTCATGGTCTACATTGACTGTTTTAGGTAGTGTATTGGCATTTCTATGGAATCGTACCAGGCAGGTTCCTGCGGGCATAGATGAGACTTGAAAAGTCAAGAGGTAGAGCAAACGACGTCTGATCCTGATATAGTTGATAATCAATGTTATTCAAGAGAGAAAAGCTAAAATAATTAAGTAGTTCTGAATTGGTTTGTGCTAAGGTGGCACGATGGCTAAGTGGTTAGCACTGCAGCCTTGCACCTTGTGGAGTTTGCATGTTCTCCCTGTGCTTGATGGGTTTCCTCTCACAGATAAGATAAAGACATGCAGATTTGGCTAACTGGTGTTTCCAAATTGCTTTTAGTGTATAACTGTGTGTATGTGTGTGTACGCGCGCCCTGTGATTTAATGGCACCCTGTTGAGGGTCTACTTCGCCTTGTGCCCAGAGTTTCCTGGGATAGGCTTCTTGCGACCGTGTATAGGATAGCAGTATAGAAGATGAATGCTTTGCACTATTCATACCTATTTGAACTTATATGGACAATTACTCACAGTACAATACTATATTGTTTCTGTCAAAAACATACCTGGTATATAATCATAGGGATAAACAAAGTATTTGTTAATTAGTGCGAATTCAAGGACAAGATCTTTTGCTTTTCATTTCCTGTCCACCGATACACACACGTGCTATAGCTGAGAGTGCGGTGAAAAGGTAAAGGTCATTTGAAGCAGGCCATTGTGTTCTACCCCCTGTGAGTATCTGTTCTGGCTGTCATTTTCCTGCAAGTTTCATGAGACAGAAGCTACAGTCAGGGACACCCATCTGCTCCATAATTAGGCTCCAGAGACTGGACACATTGGCGCACCTGTCTGCCCTTTGTCAAACTTAGCTAAACTTGAGTTTGAGCAAGTTCCTATTACCAAGCCAGGCAGACGGTTGCGTGCGATGAAGTACAGTGGGCTATAATTGTCTTCTTGTTCCTGTGCTTCAGGAATGGAACACTGTACTGTACAGTATCTAGACAATGGTTAGGATTGGTAATATTTGGATTGCTAGGGGTAACTGCTAGAGATCTATAAAACATCAGTGGCATTTATGTTTAGAAGAAATTCTGAAAGCTTATGACTCACAAAATGTATGTGTATTATAAGGGGCATTCAGGTCAAACTGGGACTTTTGATTCTTCAGAATAACAGAATACAGTTCTGAGAGTAAAAACTACCTTTATACCTCTATATAATCCCCTGCTACACTAATGGACTTATCCCAGTGTTTCAACTTCATGCTGGCCTCCCAGGAACTCCTTTATTGGCTCACACATGTAAACGTGGAAACGGCTTGGATCGAGGTCAGGACTGTATGGAGGATGTGGCAATAACTCCCAAACGAGTTCTTGTAATGTGCAAGTGGTGTTCTTTAATGATTGCGGTTACAGATTTAACAGACATGCGTCTTTTTTGCAAGTTGGTGACGAGATATCTTTTTAACATTTTTTTTTTACTTTTCTCCCTAATTTAGTCGTGTTCAATTCCTCCCCGTCACTAGGGGGCTCCCACATTAAGCTACTACTGCCACTCAGTCGGGAGGGCCGAAGACTATCACGTGTTTCCTCCGAACCACGTGACGCTAACCGCATCTTTTCGAACTGCTCGCTCGCGCACCGTTGGGGGCGGCATAACACACTCGGAGGACAGCGATATCCGCTCCTTCCGTTCACACGAGCTCTCAGACGCCCCTGATTGGCCGTAGAGCTGTGATAAATGTGGGAGCGCGAGTACCTCCCCTCTGAGAGAGCTCGGCCAATCAGCTCTATCTAGACCTCCGGCTGCAAGAGTTTACAGCATCACCTGGGAATCGAACTGGCGATCCCCGGATGGTAGGGCGAGTGCTTTACCACTGCGCCACTCGGAGGCGGAGACGAAATATCTGCTTATGGTTAAGAGTCTCATCACGGTACTGCACTTGAAGTAAATGTCAATCAGTTTAACGCCGTCATTCACGAGAAATGCAGTCACAAGTCTTGGTTTGGCTTGAGGGCACCTTGTGTATATTTATTTAGTATATACTAAAAAGAATCCCTCTTGTGACCTGTTTACCACTTCAATTTATCTTGTCTTTCTAATGACCTAGGTTTATATAGTGTACCAGGGGATTATATATACCTTGACATTTAGCCCTCAGTTTTATAGATCTCTTGCAATTACACCTAGCTATCCAAATATTACCAATCCTAACCGTTGTCTAGATACAGTACAGTGTTCTATTCCTGAAGCACAGGAACAAGAAGACAATGGCAGTGATTCATGAGTGATTCAATGACTAATATAATTAAGTAAGGAATAAAAATTATAGCAAAATAATGAGTCATGGGGCCATTACTGCTACGAATAAAGAGCAGATACTCAAGTGTTTTATTCGTCTAATAATTAGGATTTAAATTTAGTCATAAATAAATGAATTGTCAACTGCTACATTTAATGTTGCGAAATATCCAGGAGACAAGATAGTTTTAGGAGAAGTAAACAGTTATTCCCTCACTACTGTAGCATTTCTTTTTTCCCCCTCTTTTTTAAGTTAATTAGAAGCACAGCTTGTCATATCCCTGAGAAACTGGAAAGTCATCTGTCCGAAAGCCCTTCGCACGGTTAGAAGAATTGCTGGCATTAAAAAAAAAAAAGAAAGCACTGACATTGAAAAATGTAAATTAAGCGTCTACTTACAGAAAGTGCATCACCATGTCAATATACTAATATATTTACAATATAATATATTTACAATATACAATATACTAATATATTATACTAATAAATTTTTCTTTGTTGAATAAGATTTTGAAAATCATTTATTACTAGGTTAAGTAGATGTTCCACCCCATATGTCCCTTTTATTATACAAGAAATTTTCATTTAATTGTCAGTTACATTTTCCAGTCACTCATTTATTTATGTATAAGGACTAAAAATCTGCTATTGCACACTGAAATTATGTACAAATGTATGAGGGTGAATAAAAAATTATCCGCACTCTGGCTGTAGAATTTATTTTCATTAACTTTTAGAAAAGACAAATAAAAATTTATTGAAATAATCTTACTTTCACTCACTCACTTATCGTCTATACAGTACAGCTTTATCTTGTATACAGGGTCTCAGGGGGGCCTGGAGCCTGGAACAAGGCAGGGTACACCCCCTAAATGGGTTGCCAATCCGTCGCAGGGCACACATACACACACTTATAACACACACTACGGGCAATTTGGGAACTAGCCTTACAGTCATTGGATTGTGGGAGGAAACCGGAGTACCCGGAGGAAAACCACCAAGCACAGGAAGAACATTTGAACTCCATGCACACAGACCCCGAGGCGGAAATCGAACCCGGATCCAGGAGGTGCTAATCACTAAGCCACCATGCCACCTGAAATAATTTTTGCCTTTTAATGCAATTTGTCCATCTGTCATCAAAATTTCGTATTTCCTCATAAAAAAATGTTTTAGGCTGAGCTGTGAGCCACGAATGCGCCACTGTCTTCACTTCTTCATCAGAAGTGAATCTTCATCCTCGCAGGGCTGCTTTCTGGGGACCAAACAGGTGAAAATCTGATGGAGCAACATCAGGACTATAGGGTGGGAGGATGCTTTAACACCTCAAAACGAAGTTTTTGCAGAATGCCGGCAGTGTGGGCAGAAGTGTGTGCACATACATCGTCATGCAAGATCACAACACCCTTTAATAGCAGTCCTCTGTGTTTAATCTCAAGTTTAGGCTTCAGCTCTTCAAGAAGCGTCTCACTGTAACGAGCACTGTTGATTGTTGAACCTTTTCCTGATAATGTTTCAATACTGGCCCTTGAGAATCCCAAAAAACTGTAAACATCAGTTCTCCAGCTGATGGTTGACCTTTGGTCTTTTTCTTGGTTGGAGATTGAGGATGGTTCTGTTCCATACTCTGCAGTTTCCTCTCAGTCTCGTTGTGATGAATCCATGTCTCATCACCAGTAATGATTTTCCTTAAGAAACCTTCACCTTCCTTAGAGTATTGGTCCAAATTTTGTTTCTCCATACTGCGCACAAAGTCTTTAAAAAATAACGGCACCAGGTACACCCTCAGACCTAAAAAAAAAAAAAAAAAAGGAATCACTGTATGCTGCTCTTCTTTCGTGCAAATCACAAGTGAGGCAACGGTTTTTGCTCGTACCGCAGTTACAGATGAACTGACTGTAACACGTTCACACCTGCACAGCAGTGACTGGGGAGACAGTAGCCTTGAACGGAGAGCGCTGATATTACCAGAGTGCGGATTGCATGCTGTTGTTCGCATGCTGAGAACATTTCCCCTTCCCTTTGCCAAACATTTATTGATTTATTGCAATAAAATCCATGAAGTTAAGCATCTAATTTTATGATTCTCAATCAGTTTGAGTTCACTCCAGAGTGACACGGAGAAAAGAAATTTCTCTGATCTCATATTAAATGTGACTTACCTTCTGTCACTTTGATTTGAACACTACTGTACATCAGATAAGAAATCATCCTTAGTGCTGTTCTAGCTTCAACTCTGCACCATCATTGTGTTTCATCCACATCCCAGATCAGCTTAATAGGTCAGCAGAGACTGCCATTACAGTGCGTGATCACATTTTGAGAAGGTAAAAATGTCTTTTGCGGCATGATTTTTGAATCACAGCATGGTTGGAATGTGTGTGGGGGGAAAAATAAGAGAGAGAAAGAGAGTTAGGGGGTAGGCAGTCGTCCAGATGACATCATCCTTGCTCTTTTCAGCTCTCACGGTTTCTCAGATGTTTCCTTGGCTGATGAAGGGCAGTTCTAAAAGAAAATAATTGCTTTGTTTGGTATCTGTGGAGAAGCTGTGGCACTTGTTAAAGACTTTATTCCTAAGATGTCTGCAGCCTCAGACACTGTATTTGAGCCTTTAGTGATCAGACAAGTCTATTCTTATATCTCATCTCTAAATTAATTCTGTCTCCGATGGTGATTTTTTTTTTCTCCTCCCTCCCCATCCTTAGCCAGAACCTGGCCACGCAGCACGTTTGAGCTCTTAGGAAGTCTTTCACGATGCAGATGAAGCCATGTCTCACACTCTCCAGAGCATCTACGTGTGCTCAAAGTGGAAACTTGAGTGTTGCTCAGCAAATAAAGGTAGTCAGAGATGAGAGGGAGAATCTCTCTGGTATTGGATCTGACCACAAGAAAAGAAAGGCACGGCCAGTAGGCATCATGTTCAAGCCAAAGCAATCACAAGATCCAATTATGGCGAAGCCTTTAGGGCTTCATGGATTTTAATAGACATTTAAAATGTATTCTGTGTACAGTGATCTCCTGAGGGGAAATTTGGGAACAGTTGATCGGTGTTGTTAGACTGAGAACAATCATGTGGTAAAGTAACAACACAAGACAAATTACTCAAAGGTTTTACATTATGGCTAATCCTTACCCGCTGGGCATCACATTTAAGAATCTGCCACAGAATTCAGTGATCTCTCAGTCTCACCTTTTGATCGAATTCTTCTTTAATTATCTTCTACATCATTATGTTGGTCTGGTGTATTAGACGCTTATGTGAAAAGTTACAGCACCCTTCTTCTTCTCCTCTTCATTCTCCTTTAAGCTTACTTTATTAGTGGGTATAGGGAAACGCAGTGCGAATCCTGCAGGCCTTGGGATTCAGTGACGTGTAAAATAAGCACGATAACGGCGGCAAGCTGCACATGCTCTCGGCTTTGTGCCTGTAACGGAGCTGTTAATCAGGGAGGCATGCTTCCCAGGCCACTTTCCTGGCATGGCTTCAACATACAGTGGGATCAGGAAGGAGATGTCACTGAAGTGTATGGGCAACCTTTCAACATACACAGTGACGCTGCAATCCGGTGTCGGGTTGCAGAAGCTTTAGACAGAGAGGTCATACGTGTATACTGTGTATATACTTGTCTAGTAACTGAAGAGTATATGATTCTGTACTAATTGGGCCCTTTTAGCACAACTGTATTTTGTGAACATAAATCAGCTGTTTAAATATGAAACTTATCAATTAGTAAGTGTGGACAATAATATTTTTCTTATTGATGGAGCACCAAACTCATTTTAATTGAACATTTCATTACAGTAGATGCATGCTGATAATATTTATTTATAGACTAACTTTTATTCCCATCAGTTAGTTTTTTAGTAATTAATATACGGTCCATGATCTAATTTTGGTGCAAATGTAATTTAAGATGATGTAAAAAAAAAATTTATTGAAAATGCAGTAATCATAAATTTTAAGTATTGGCACCTCATCCAGGGTATACCCCGCCTTGTGCCCCAAGGCCCCTGGGAGATGCTCCAGGCTTCCTGCCACCCTGTACAGAATAGGTGTTATAGAGAATGAGTGAGGGAGTGAGTAATGTTTAATGTAGTTTAAAGTATTAAACAATCACTTTGCATTTTAAATTCAGACTTTTTTGAGATGCATAAAGCAGCCGCATTTTTTTAGACCAAGACATAAAGAGCATCGTACCAAAGGTGCAAATGGGATTTGTCCTAACTATTTCCTGACCTGAGGAAGGAAAAAATACCTTAAGCCTGAATAAAAAAAATATATATGCAAATGTAAAGTGAATGTACTCGGATTGCGAGTAAAGCGGTTTGCGAGTGTTCCGCATTTTTTAAAATAAATTTTGACTTAAAAAATGAGCAAGTCTTGGTTTACGAGTACCAAGTATCATGTATCACGCATGTGCTTCTTGTTTTGACACCGAGCGTCACATGATCACTACTGAGCCAATGGTTTTTCTCTCTCTTGTGCTGCGGAATTGTGGGTAATCGTCTCCCCTGCTGGGTCTTACTGTTTACTAGAACACTGTGACCACGTGTGTGTGTAAAACATTTTATTTTGTGTTCGTAAGCGTGTGTGTACAGCGCGCGTGTACTGTTTCTTATAACACGTGTGCGCGCGTGTAAAGCAAAAGAAAGTCTCATTAGAGGTTAAAAATTCATTTTCTCCCTCTCTGTCGGTATGTGTGTGCGTTGTGTGTGTGCGTGTGCGTGTAATTTGACACTGTGCCGGTTCACACACACACACTCTCTCTCTCTCTCTCTCTCTCTCAAAGAGAGAGAGTGAGAGTGTGTGTGTGAACCG
>JAOVVA010077653.1:0-12991 GCA_028565275.1 Leiocassis micropogon
CAAAACTGACCTCTGCTGCAGAGGAGAAGTTCATTTAGAGTCACCAGCCTCAGAAATCACCAATTAACAAACAGCACTTCACATTAAAGCCGTTATGAAGCCTTTAAGTAGCAGATACATCTTGGTATCAACTATTTTTTACAATTCTATATTTAGAATTGTATAGAATGTAGAAAAAAAGAAAAATCAGAAAAGACCATAAAATTAGAAGGTGTGTCCAAGCATTTGACTGGTTCTGTAAAAGGAAATTAATGGTAGAGTAATGTGTGGAATAGGAGAGAACATATCAACACGGCTATGAAGTCTTTGGCACTTTGGCTGTGGCCTGATAGAACAACTGTGATACGGAGTGATATACTTCCCAGTGCTGTTACCGTCTATTATCTCGTGAAATGTCTCTCATCTTATTAGGTTATTCGGTCAAGGGTAATAGGATTATAATGTGTTATAATTTCTTAAAAAGGTTAATGTTATGTTTTAGGTAGCATGAGTTTGATTTGCATATTAGGCTTAAAATAAAGCAAAGGTTGTTATAAAATTAACACATGCATTTCAAATCTGCTAAATATGCAGTACACACCTGTTCTGTCCCCCAGCTAATCATGAACTGTGGATCAGCCTAAATGTAGAATGAAAAAGTATAGTATTGAAGGATACGACAGAGTAAACGTTGTAAGTGAAACAAACAAAATAGAACAAAATAAAGTAATCATTATATATTAGGGTTAGTAGTAAAGTAGGAGGTGAGATAGAATAGGTTTGGTATGATTAGGTATGGAATGGTATGGAATTATTGAGAGATACAATAGAGAGATTATTTTTTAAAATAACCCTGGTTTACAGTAGGATAGAAAAAGTTGGGATAGAGTGGGGGGAACTTAACAATCAGCAAATCCACACTGACATGTCTTTTAAACAGAATAAGTACAGTTGGCCTTGATTCTTGCAGGAGGTATTGCAAAGACATCTAGCTCTACTACAGGAGGTCCCACAAAATAGAACAGGTTCCCTTTTAACTCTTGTCCCGCTTGAAATTAGTTTTAATTATTAAAAGGTCTAGACTGTACAAATAAGAATTTAATTGAATTGCCTATACAGTAACAATGAGCATAATTGAGTAATGTTTTAATAAGCATACACACACCTTACAAAGTGAACCTCCTCCTTCATCGTTGTATGTGATCAGGGTTTGGTTTCCATCAGATTGCAAGTAACCGTTGAGCTTATTTTTTTTCTCTCGGCACTCGCAGAGAAAACAAGAGCAGAGCAGCACTGGGGACAAAAGTAAAGTCTTTTATCACTTCTTAATTCATAAGGTGTTTTAAGAAATTGCTTTAAGAAACAGTTTATATTGTAAATGTTTTAGATAGCAGGATTTCCATCAATGTGGAATGTACACATCTCTGTATTCCCAGATACTTTTGTCAGATGAGTTTAAAATATATGCTTTAAACAATGCAGAAGCATGTTAATATTGCAAACTGTTCAAAAACTAAAGAAATTTATTTTACAGCATGTAATCAATGTAATCAATCACAGCCTGTTTACAGAGTAGTTTCCTTGTAAAGTTTTGTCCTTTAACCATATATAACAGTTTCACAAAGCACATATTTAAATAATCATTTAGTTACATCAAATGGCTTGTGGACTTTTTTTTAAAAAAACTATACCTTGACATTGTAATTTTAGAAGTGTTTTGAATAATAACGCACTTTTAATTTGCTCGGTATATTATTAGAATTTATTTTGTCAGGGCAATTATGTAATCTTATGAGAAGTGGCCGCAAAGAAAGTAAAATGTGGCAATTTTTGGGCTTTTTAACATTTTATTTTATTTTGGTCAAGGAACAACATTCAAAAATTCTATGCATTCAAAAAAACTAAATTTTCAAATATTAAATTAAAGATTTAATTATGAGTAGGATTAACAGAAGTGTGAGTATAATTGTATCTCTTATGGAAACACTTACAAGCCATCAAGAGCAATGCTCCCAGGAGAATTCCTGTGGCTATTCTGTGGAGGTTGATGGATCGCGGTTGCAGGTCTCGACACATTTCTCCTTTCGCACAGTTACACACTGATACTTGCATGGCGGTGTGTGTTTGTACCCCCTGTTGGTCTGCAATCTTCAATGGAACCGAGTATGTCCCATAAGGCAGACCCGTCAGGCTAATCAATGATGTTTCTGGCCCTGCACCAAAACAGATATGCACATTACTAGAAAAACAAAGGACATGCATGTGATTAAACAGATGATTAGGGACAGGCTGGGACAGTGGGCTAATGTTATAGCCACATTCTTGTAGAACCTGATAGACCTGGCATTATTTTCATTGAACTATTGAAACTATTAAGTTTCTACTACTAACTTAACTTAAGACTCTTTGAGTCATTTCTATAGTATTAGAATGTAAATGAATTCGAATGTGATTTGCTACACTTACTAACCTGTTGTTATAGAAATATGAGCTAGCAGTAATAGTAATTTTTGTTTAGGGAAACAAATGCAATGATGTATCACACTTTTCAGGTGTGTATCACACTTTTCAGGTGTGCCTTCTACCTGTTTCTGGGTCAAATTTCCACTGGCTCTTCAGCTCCTTATCATCTTTGCCAAGTGTGAAGGTGAAGGGTCCACTAAATGGATAATCATCTATATCCTTTGCCATGACTTTGACTCTGTCAGACTTGTCCCCACACAATACTGAAGTGTTCGAGAGTAGATGTGGTGCATTATCATTTTTATCTCCCAGTTTGACCACCAGAGTGCCTGTACCTGTGGCTGGAGGTTTTCCTGGGGCACAAAATGAGATATTTTGTTTGTTTTAGCTGATTCATTACTTTGTAATACTAAGTCATCATTATATACAGTATAAGGAATATAAGCAGTAGACAGAAGCTAAAGTTGCTGAAAGCTGACAGCGGCAATCACCTGTGAAGCTGCTATTAAACAGTTTATACTTAGCACTGTGTACTTCGAATTGTTCATGCATTGACCACAATTCTCTGGCATGACAATGATAAATATTGAATACTTATTAGAGATCAAATAAGGAAAGTGATTTCAGAAACAGCAAAAGTCTCAGTATGGAAACTATGGAAAAAAAGAACACTCTCAATTCTGCTGTTATTAATCTGCTGTGATTATCATTGTCAGGGTGGTGAATTATGACCCAATGCAAAAGTTTCCTCATTCACATTTTAAAAAATGTGCTAGTTACATCATATCCTTAACTTTATATTAATTTAATATCACAACAGTATGTAGAAAATTACATATTTGTATTTATAATGAAGAACACAAGAAGTGCTAAACAAACACATTTTCTCTTATTTTTTATGTTTTACATTTCTGCGATTCTCCAATGTTTTCTTATTTTTAAGTGGTCAAGAGCACTGTTACCAATTTTTACAATAATGTTGAAAATGTTTTAAATTAAGGAACTTAAAAAAATAAAAACATAAAAGATAGCGACTGAGCTGATTAGGATGATTTATAAAAACATTTGGTGCATCTGGTGTTGACTTCATATTTACTTTTTTATTCTCATATTTTTTCCTCTTAGACAATTTAAGAGACTTTTAAGAGAATGTTTCTGCATGAGGCCCAGTGTGTAATACAGTATTATAGAACATTCACAAAACAAGTTAGCTCAATTATTAAAAAAAAAAAGAGTTAATAATAATAAGAAAATTTCCTGTTTTTCAAAAAAACTTTTCATCTACAGAATCCAATAAAACCCACAGTGAAGAAAGACTGTGCTAAGAGGTCGTACCATCATCTACTGCTTGAATCATGACAGTATAAGTGTTGTTGTGGACATGTGGAGACTCGTGGTCCATCTTCTTTATCGTGGTAACCTTGCCTGTCTTTGGGTCTATGGACACCCATTTAGCTGGATCTTCCAACAGCATATACCTTGAAGTAAAAACATTTAATAGTTTGTTATGTGACAATCCAAAAATGACTGCCGTCCACACGCTTAGGGTTAATGCTGATTTGAAATATGTAAATCAAGCACAAATCGACAGTAAAACTTTCCTAATTTCCACACATACCTGACATTAGCTAGATTTGAATCCTCATCTGTGACTGTTGGTATGTACAACACATCTCCTGGCTCTTCTTCCTCTATTCTGTAAACTGTCTTAATTGTATTCTGAAACACTGGTGGGTCATTCACATCGATGATTTTGACGGCAACTATAACCTTGCTGTTTTTTGTTAAAGTCTCTGGGATTGGACTCACTGGCTTTCCATCAACGCATAAAAATAATGGCTCCTCGTTCTCAACTCCTATTTCCAGCTCAGTTGAAGTCGTTTGCTCATAATCCTTTGCCTTTGAAACAATGATATACATGTCCAAATATTACACGTCTTTCTTAATATGAGATTAGTTTGAATTTAATTGAGTACAGTATGTATAGTGCTTAATTAAGTACACAATGCAAACAGACATTCCTGTAGTTGTCAGTGCCGTTATTATATTGTTTGACCAAATAAAATGACAACTTCATGCCTGTGGTTTTATTTTCTATCTGTTATATTTTTTTATATCTACCTTGATGACAGTCAGCACCCCTTCATTGGTAACGGGGTCTGTCTCTATCTTGTAGTTGCCTTCCTCATTACCCTTCAGGATAGTGAACACTGCTCTGGATGCTGCAGTTCCGGGAGTGTCCTGGTCTTTCACAGGAATCCTTAAAATCACTTTATCGGTTTCCATCTCCATAACTGAGGCATTAAACTAGGGCCAATAGAAATATATAAATAATAATATAAATGCACAATGTTTTGTTTTTCAAAAAGTATGTTTCAGACCTTTACACACATTCATCATAAACAAGAACATCATGGCATTATTAGGCTTGCAATTATTAATTAATGAATTAATTATTAACAGAAACACAAATGTTTATTAAAAGAAAACCACAAGAACTTGGTGCACAAGTTTTAATTTACGTACCGCAGAACAAACCCAAGAATTTACAGTAATTTCCCATGAATGTACACTGCCTGGGCAAAACAAAAAAAAGTCTAGCACTAATATTTTCTACACTTATATTTAGCTCTGATTACGGCACACAATGTGTTGTGCAGTTTATGTGTGAAAATTTCTCTGCTATCAGGAAAAAAACTCTACAGTTGTTATAACCTGGTGATTCAGTACATTCAGGTCGTCAGCTGACTTCATTTTATTGCCACATAACGTTGCTGAGTCTAGACCTGAGCGACTGAAGCAACACCAGATCAAAACACTGTCTCCAGAGGCTTGTACAGTGGACACTATGCATGACGGGTGCATCGCTTTATCCGCTTCCCTTCTTACCCTGACACACCCATCACTCTGGAATAGGTTTAGTCTGGACACATCAGGTCACATGACCTTTTTCCATCTCTCCAAAGTACAATCTTTAAACTCCCTAGCACCCCGCCCCCCCCGATTCTATTCATTAATAAGTGGTTTTCTTATGGAGACACAACCATTTAGTCACAATCCTGTGAGTTCTCATCACAATATGTGAAATGAATGCTTTAGCACTATTATTCCAAGTTTTATGGTGGCTGTGATGGTTCTTGATCCAATTTCAGTAATTTAATCTCTGGTTTAAATAAATAGTTGTTTGTCGATGCCCAAGATGGTTACCACATCAATGTTTCGTGATGAGTTAACAGAAACTTCTGACTGCATCTGTATTTTAGCATATGATCTCACTCACGCACTCACTCATCGTCTATACTGCTTAATTCTGTATACAGGGTCGCAGGGGGCCTGGAACCTATCCCAGGAGACTTAAGGGGTTGAGGCAGAGTACACCCTGGACAGAGTGCCAATCCATCGCAGGCCACACACACATACACACACTCACACATTCATTCAAACACTACAGACAATTTGGGAACGCCAATTAACCTAACTGTCCCTGTTAACCTGTATTTGGACCCATTTGGACCCGCCAGCATGGAGAGAACATGCAAACTCCATGCACACAGAGACGGCAACTGAACCTGGCCAGGAATCGAACCGGGACCCTGGAGGTTCAAGGTGACAGTGCTAACCACTACACCACTCTACAGCATATATTCCACATTTAAAAAAAAAAAATTACGCTGGGCCTTTTTTTCTACAAAAATCAGTTTATAAGAAAAATTAAATTACTTTGGAACATAATACTGTAACAGTTTAGTGCATGAAAAGTGTATGTAAAATGTAATCTAAATCCAATAAAGTAATAAAACTGTAATAAAGCTATTATTTATTTAGGTATTTTCTTAAAATATGTAATTATGTTTGTCTTTTCATCAGTAAATGATGCCCCTTTAAAATACATTTGATAGGATTACCAAAATTAAATTTTAATAGAACAACAAATCCATGGCAAAACAAATTCAAGGGAAAATTAAACTATTCAATTCAATAGGGTATAATATGATGTTGGCCACCGATTGTGGCTATAACAGCTTCAACTCTTCTGTGAAGGCTTAGGAGGTTGTTTATGGTATTTTTTGACCATTCTTCCACAAGAGCATTTGTGGGCTTTTGTTTTTTTTTGTCTCCGCTCTAATTCATTCCAAAGGTGTTCTATCGGGTTGAGGTCAGGACTGCGCAATCATGTTGGAACTGGTGTGAGCTTGTTTTTCAGGAGTTGGGCTCAGCCCCTTACTTCCAGTGAAAGGAACTCTTAATGCTTCAGAATACCAAGATATTTTGGACAATTTCATGCTCCCAACTTTGTGGTTTGGGAACGGCCCCTTCCTGTTCCAACATGACTGCGCACCAGAATTGGATGCTACTCAAGCTCATATGCATGTAAAGGCAGGCAAGTGAATACTTTTGGCATTATATCTTGGTAGGGGTACAAATCTAACAATGTATTGCAGTGTATGCCAAGTGTGCACATCCTTACCCTTGGTGCAGTGAACACAGGGGGGTGAGTGTTGGAGTCAGTGATGCCGATATTAACAGTTGAAGTAGATGAGAGTGATGGCTTGCCATGATCGCGTCCTACAACAAGGATCCTGTAATTCTTTTCTTTCTAAATAAAGCAAGATAACAGCAACTTTGTCAATAGTGCAGTAGCACAGAACATATTATGTTAACGTGCATGTTCTGATACTGTATGTCTTTTTCTATGGTAATAAATTGCATGAGATAGTGGGATGTAAATAATAGTAAATAAGTTATTGGAATTTAATAAATAAGGAATCTTAAACAGACACAAAAATCAGATTGAAAAAGGAGGCACACTATAACCTAACTTTCACTGAAATGCAAAATATATATTTTTTTCTGTCATATTAATAAATTCTTTCCATGTTTTAAAAAATATGAACCTTCTATAGTGTAACAAACCTAAAAAAATGGCCTATTCTGGTTAAAATATTGTGGCGTGGGCGGGGCGGCGGCTGACGACCAGCATGCCTTGCGGGGATGTCTGTGTGTTCACCATGTTGGGGAAGGGTGTTTGGATTAGTGGCTTGGAAAATGGTGGAAAATGGTCAAATATAAACAGCTCTGTGGTGCCATAAATCCATACATCCAGTCTAATGATGTACTGCACGGGTCACAGTATTTATGGGTTGGAGAGATATACTTTTCCAAGATATACTTCTCCATCGGGTTGGAGAGATATACTTCTCCAAGTATGCAGTATCTCTCCAACCCGATAAGAGTGTGAGAGGATCATAGAGTGAATCTGCATATCTTTAGACTGTGGGAGGAAACCGGAGGAAACCCACCAAGCACAGGAAGAACATGCAAACTCCACGCACACAGAGACGGGAATCGACCCTGGCAAGGCGACAGTAATAGTTGTTAAGGATATGAACTTGATAAATGCTTATTTTTAAATTGTTCCTTTGTGATCGGGTATTAGCCTTTATTTAAAAACAAAAGAAAACATTTTCAAATAATTGCTATATAAAACATGTAGATAATGCAATGAAGCTAAAAATTTGCTTAATTGTAAATAAATTAACCTTGATTAAACAAATCATCACAATATTCTAGGCAGAAAAATTATAATTAATTTAACATATAAGTAATAAAGATGTGATACACTGATATGGTTTGTATTAAGATGATCGCTTCAGCTGTGTGCATGATCACACTCACATCATAATCGAAGCATCCAGTGAAGGCAAGCCTGGTGACCGTGCTGTCATTTACACTACCGATGTATCTCAAGGTGATGTTTGGAGAAGATGGATTCTGGGACGTTATTTCCATAGATATGCGGGAGTTGTCAGAGCCTTCTGCATCTTTGTCACTTGCTTGCAGAGAAAAAGGAAGCTCACCTAAAGTAATGAGAATGGACAGCAATTAGGATGCAGAAGGTTAGCAGTGGCAAGTCACTAAAGCAACTGCAGACTTGTAGATTTGTAGATTAGGCTGGTAAAATAATTAGGTTAGGTTTGTAATGGATGGTAAAAAGACGTAGGCCATGCAAATCCTGAATTGTTTCAATGAATTCTGCTTCTACCACATAAAAAAAATCGCTATAATGAAACTCTAATGTAACTTCAATATCAAGGTGACAAGATTAAACAGATTCATGCTTACTATACAGACTTATTTCTCCAAGTATATCTTTTGAAAAAAAAAATCAGCACTGTGTAAAAGTCTTGAGCCCACCATTTCTTCATATTAGTTTAATATTACTTTAAAAAGGTTTCCTCACCTTCTTTTATGTTCTCTGGAATGCGTACATTTAAAACTTGAGGTTTGAACAGTGGTGCGTTATCATTCTTATCCTTTACAGCTACATTGAAGGCCAATGTTCTGTCGAGGGATTCTCCAGTGTTTGCATCAAATACATTGAACTCCACCTAGTTTATAAATCATGCAATGTAATATAATTGTAAAACTTACTAATGACTCATCCTTAGTCAATACACACTGAATGGACATATTGGAAATACGTACACACGTAAATAAAAATAGCAAATAGTAGAAACTTTCAAAGTTCTAATTAAAGAACTTACCTGAAAAACCGGATGTTTTTCTCGATCTATTGGCTTTAACATCCAGACTTCGCCGGTGCGTTCATCGATGCGTAATGCACCCACTGGCTCTTTTGTTACTCCATGGCCACTGATGCTAAACCTGATGGTGTGGCTGTCTTGCTTATCATTGAACAGCTAGGATAAAAAAGGGAGAAAATAAATAACTGATAAATTAGGAAATATGGATCCAATTAACTTTATAATTTGGAGAAATATATATATATATATATATATATAAAAAAATTTCTAATTGGGTTTACCATTGCAAAATTTTGACAAAATAATCTTTGTGAGTTATTATAACATGCTTTTCCATAATATGTAACATGTGTATCCTGTTTTTAAAGGAAATATTTAGAATAAATATATTTATCAATAGACATGGAATCTACCCCAATTTACAGAATGACTCATACACTTGGTAAAAAAAAAATCATTTATATTTTCATAAGGTTGAGGTACCAAAATAAGTTTGTAAATGTAAAGTTGTACCTGTGTGAGTCTTACTGGAAAAGGTCCGAGACTTTCCTCTTCCAGGTCAATTGTAGTCAGCACCCATCTCCTCTTCGTTCGAATGAGCACACGCTCCTAAGAAAGAATGATAATGGGTTTTATTGTTTAACACTTTGTAAAAACAGAATTAATTTTATTTAAATGAGGTTTATTATTATTTGTGAATCTAAGCACAAAATCTAAATCTTATTCATCAGGCTGTGAGACAATTTGTGTGGGAAAGTTTTCTTAAACTGCAACAAAGATTAATATATTTATATAGAATAATTTATTCAAAGAAAAAAAATGTGTATGTAATCAGATACAAAGAGAATCCTTACAGCTAATTTGCATTTCATAACAGCTATAAAGCTCTATAAACGTTAAAGGTAACTGAGTAAAGAATGACAACTAAACATTAAATCTTGTTTTTATCTTTTGTGGTATTTGAATCAGAAGGTTTATCTGTTAAAATGTATTTAATTAAATTGAATTCAATTACTTTCATTTAGGTATTTAATTATCAACAACAGTAGATACAGTTACAATATCTCATTACAATGACACCTGGAAGTGAGTGAGATATGTAAGGCAGCAAGTGAACATTTTGTGCCTGAAGTTGATGTGTTGGAAGCAGAAAAAATGGGCAAGTGTAAGAGTTTGAGTAACTGTGACAAGGGCCAAATTGTAATGAATAGATAAATAGGTCAGAGCAATTCTAAAACTGGACCTCTCGTGGGATATTCCTGGTTAAGTGGTCAGGATCTACCAAAAAATGTTCCAAGGAGGGTCATGGGTGGCCAAGGCTCATTGATGCACATGCAAAGTAAAGGCTGGCCTGTGTAGTCTGATCCAATAGAAAATCTTCTTAGATCAAATTGCTGAAAAGATTATTGCTGCTTCACAAAGAAAGGTGTCAGAACACACAGTGTTTTGCTGTTTTGGTGGCAAAAGGGAGACCTACTAAATATTAAACGAGTGACCATAAGGTTGGGTCTGATCGGTGTAAATGTGCTCTTTATGTACAAGGTGGTATCAAAAGGTTTTGAGATAAGCTTTGTTTAAAAGAAAGTACTTTATTATTTATTAATTATTTATGAATAATTTATTATCTTGCGAGTAGGGTGGGTGCTGAAGTTCTCAGACGATCATCATGCACAAGTTGCGGAATGGTTTAGACTTTTTCAGGGATGGAACTTGTTGAAGGTCTTCCTGATCTCTCATCGTCTTCCAGTGATGTTCTTCCGCACTTGAACTGTGTACAAACTTGCTGCATCTGTCAAACATCTCTGTTTCACGCAGAAATTTACATTCTCTCTTTGTTCTAACTTGCTGTGAATAATTTATAAAATTCTCAGTTAATGACCTCCATTATTAACCCCATTATTAGATTAAAAAGTTCTTTGCAAATACATACACTTGTCTCTTCATTTTTCTCCTCTTGGCTCATCAGGTTACCATAAGAAGTCTCAGCTCCCTGCTAAAAACAAGCAGCAAAATGAACACGGATAAAAAGCTGGGAAGAACTCATATCTAAACTTAAACCTGCTTGTGTATTTACACTCACTCATTCATCTTCTATACCGCTTTATCCTTTATTCAGGGTCGCAGGGACCTGGAACCTATTCCAGGGGGCTTAGGGCACGAGGCAGGGTACACCCTGGACAGGGTGCCAATCCATCACATGGCACACACACATACACACACTCACACACTACGGGCAATTTGGGAACGCCAGTTAGCCTAATCTGCATATCTTTGGACTATATGGGAGGAAACCGGAGTACCCGGAGGAAACCCACCAAGCACGGGGAGAACATGCAAACTCCGGGACCGGACCAAGACCCTGGAGGTGTAAGGCGGCGGTGCTAACCACTACACCACCGTGCCACTGTGTATTTACAGTTGAGGTGAAAATTTTTATACAAAGCTATTTAATCTTTGTTAATCACTCTCCTCCAACAACTCCATGTTATCACAACATTTATTATTGCCCATCACTGAGGACTTCTTAGTTTACAACTGATGTAATTTTAAAACACACAATTAGAGACAGATTTATTTCAGATTTAATTCACTATATTAGAATTTCAATTGGTCAAATATATATGAATGCAGCTGTGGCTGTGAAAGGGACATCATTTAGAGACATATATAGAAGAAAATTCAGTGCAGTCTCGCGAGAGTATAATGCAGAACCAAAACACCAAATGTGTATAAGACTCACTTTGTTCGACGTACGAACGAATCCTTACTGTACTTATGAATGGGACTAACTGTACAGTATATATTGCTGATAAAAATATGATTACTTTTTATTGAAAAATACCCTAGAAGACATAAACCAGGATGTGCATGACAGCATGTTAAGTATGGAGCTCTGCTTGAATATGTTACTTGATATGTCATTCGTTGTAATTTACCACACCTACTGTAGGAAATGCAATAAAATGAAAAGTGAGACATTCCCAGCTCTCCCCGATTTCTCTTTACACATAGTTAAATAGATAGGAAATAGAATTCAATGGCAGTTATTTCAATTACTTTTATTCCATATAGTGCCTTTTGTTAATAGGAAAATAGTTTTTAGAATTGGTTAAAAGGTTAAAGTAAAAAATAATCTGATGAGCTTTAATGTAATCAGTGATATTATTTCAGGTTGAAGTCTACGTACATGTCTGTCTGTCTTTCTGTACAGCAGAACTCTGTCTAACTTATTTACAGTATACGAATGACATTTTGTAAGGTTGAGTATCTTATGCCTTGTTTACACTGAGTTGTACTTCTTTCATCATCAACCAAATATATTCCCTGTTCGGTAATCAAAGAGTGAATCACAGATGAGAAATCAGAAAAGTAGATCTGATAAAGATTAAGTTTTAAAATGACTCCAGCACGTTAAATTCCACTTATTCAATTAAAAATACCACGTCAGCCATGAAAATGTGAACTAATCCCAAGTAAATTAAAAAAAAATCCCAATTTTAAAACTGGTTTTAAACTTCCTACATGAAGAATAAACATATATTGATCGGTCCATTCATCTTAGATGGTTCAGTTTTCATGGTCTACTTGTCATGAATGGGTGGTATGTGGTTGCTGTTGTTTGCCGTGGGCTTAAAAGGCAGGCATAGGCGCAGAAGAGGGTCTTTTAATAAGATAATAACATAAAACATGACACACAGATACAAAACGAACACATTCTACTAACTGGTGTTGGACCAGTCCCAGGCACTATGGGGAAACACTGGTTTGACAATGAAACACAGGCTATAATACCTGTTACACAGGACAAAAATAATTTTAAGCGCTATGGCGAAACACAGGCTTAATGACAAACTACACAGGACATTGCATACAAGCTATGCATGGAGCTAACAGGGGGACACAAGACTAGAGACACGGAGAGACACGGAGAGACGGGACTAGAGGCAGGACTAGGGCTAAAGACACGGGGGAACGAGAGACGGGACTAGAGGCAGGACTAGGGC
>JAOVVA010077664.1:0-12991 GCA_028565275.1 Leiocassis micropogon
ACACCACAACTTCTCTGGGGTTAATTTATTCTTCTCTGATGTTATTAATATTATTATTATTATTATTATTATTATTATTATTAGTAGTAGTAGTAGTAGTAGTAGTAGTAGTAGTAGTATTACATTACTACATTTGCAATGTGTGTTATACAGTATTTAAATCTAAATTATGTTTAAGATCTATAGTAAGTTCTGTCATAATTGTAAGGTTCAATCATTATCCAGATTTGTCCATGTTTTAAAATCCTATGTAAACTTAAGAGACTGTTGTGTGTGATAATTTGTGGGAACCCAGTTTTGAACTACTTAAATCAGCCCATCTGGCAACAGCACCCATGCCAAAGTCACAAACATCACACATTTTCCCCATTTAAGCTTTTAATATGAATTTGCATTATGCTGCTGCTGCATGGTTGGCTGATTGGATAACTGCTTCAGCTCTAATCTGTTATATACAGACTGAGATGACGATGTGTGCAGACACGTGTGCAGTGCTGAACTGCTTAAAATCAGAACTCAATGTCAGGATTATACCATCGGAAAACTGACCTCTATCCCTCCGGAGATCCTGTGCCCTTAAGAGCCTAGTAGAATATTAATCATCCCACCTGTGAAGTGTGGAATGCAGTGTGAGAAAAGGAAGTGAAAGCGGGGTAAGAGAGCTGGTGCATGAGCTAGCCTACAGAATAATCCACATAACCCAATTCTGCAGAGACACTTGTCAACAAGATGGATGAAATACAACTAAGGATTATTTCTTATTGCATGGATAGCTGTGTTATGGTAATAACAGTGACTGGATAGCATTATCTCCAATGCAGCTATAGAGCTAACAGGCCACTCCATTAACTGAGCAGATAGAACTGCCAACACTGGTAAGAAAAAGGTGGAGGTGTGTGTACCTTATTATTACATTATTCTGACTCATTGTAGACTTTTCTACATGCCAAGAGAGTTTACTGCCATCTTAATCACAGCTGTTTACATTCCATCATGGACCGACGCTAGGCTAATTCTGGAGGAGCAGTATGACATCAATAACAGCCAGCAGAATGCATTTCCAGGGGGAGCTGTGTTTGTAGCAGGAGACTTTAATCACATGGATTTTAAAACTCTAACGCCTGAATTTCATAGCACTGTACATTTCTCAACCAGAGACAATAATATACTTGATATGGTTTACACCAATATCCCTTGACCGAATCTCATTGGAAATTATTCCAGCCTACAGACCGCCCATCTTTAGAAAACAAACACCTGTTACAACTGTCCGAGTCTGGGGCATCTACTTTACTGTTGCAGGAATGTTTTAAAAATAGAGACTACGAGTTATTTGTACAGAGTACAGACATGGAGCAATACAGCTCATTTAGTTTGTCATACACAGAATTCTGCGCTGACACTATGTTAACAACAAGACCATCAAGCTTGTGAAGTTTGGTGTTCCACAGGGTTCAGTTTTAGGCCCACTGCTATTTTCTCTTTATCTGTTACTGTATGCTGATGACACACAGTTGATGACACACAACAAAGCCAGATGAGAAAAGCCAGCTTAATAAAGTTGAGCAATGTGTGAAGGACATACTGTAAGAGACTTGATTCTAATTAACTTCCTTCTGCTTAATCCAGACAAGACAGAAGTATTGATGCTAGGATCACATCTAGTCAGAAGTAAGCTTTCTGATCACACAGTATCTCTTGAAGGCCTTTTTGTTTTATCATGTACAACAGTAAAAGACCCTAGTGTGATTATAGATTTCAATCTTTCATTTGAAGCTCATGTACATAATATTAACAGGATGGCATTCTTTCATCTCAGAAATTTTGTCAAAATAGGAAATATATCATCTCTAAATGATGCAGAAAAATTTGTTCATGGTTTTCGCACCTCTATGTTGGATTACCGTAAAGCTTTACTGTCTGAATGCTCAACTAGGTTTATAAACAGACTCTAGTTAGTCCAGGAAGCAGCAGCACAAGTCCTCACTTTTGCATATTACATCTTATCCATAGGCTTCTAGTGAAATTTCGCTTTAATATACTACTATTGACCTATAAAGCACTAAATGGTCTTGTGCCACAGCCCCTGAGTGAACTGCTAGTGTCTTACAATCTGCCTTACCCGTTTCGATTAATGGATGCAGGCTGCTTGTCAATACCGTATATTATAAAAAAAAATACAGCAGGGGGCAGAGCATTTTCTTACAAAGCCCCAAAGTTATGAAATAGCCATCAAATGAATGTTAGGGACACAGTCTCAGTGTTTAAGTCTAGGCTAAAAACCTATTTATTTAACCAAGCATTTTTGTAAATAGATTTGCCTTAGATAAAGGAGCAGATCTTGGGAAACTCATGGACATAGAGTATTATGGTGAGCTGGTATGTTTAGACGCTGTCTTTCCCCACTCTCATTGATCACTCGGGTTTGTTGAAGGTGGAGTAACTTTACTTACCAGGGAAGTTTTCTTTCTTTGGGCTCTGCCTTTTAGTTATGCTGTCACAGTCCTGCCAGAGGCCCTGATTGCACTCTGCACAAAATATACATTCACCTTGTGCATTATGTGACTGTGACCATCCCTAACTGTTATCGCTTTTTCTCTCCTCCCCTGCTCTTCTCCTCTCCTCTCCTCTATTCTTCTCCTCTCTGAGCTACACATGCCCACATACGATCCTGGCCTCAGCTGATGCAGACAGCTGTTCTTTGAAGATTTGTGACTGCAGTCACTTAATAGTTCAGGACTGGAATTTCAATTTGTACCTGAGCCTCCAATAACAAACTCGACTCCATTTTAACTTAAACACGTCTTCTAATATATTAAACTTCCAGCTGCCTAACACACAGTATGACTGCAAAACAATTCCCGCTACCTCTTATCACCCAAATGAAGATGGGTTTCCTGTTGAGTCTGGTTCCACTCAAGTTTTCTTCCTCTTTCCATCTGAGTGAGTTTTCCTTGCCACTGTCAGCCTTGGCTTGCTTATCAGAGACAATCTGATCGTTTTGATTTATACATATTTTCTTATTTTATATAATTTCCATAATTCTCTTTTGATTCTGTAAAGCTGCTTTGAAACAATGACCATTATTAAAAGTCCTATACAAATAAAATTGAATCAAGGTGTTCCCAAATCAAAACCCATGGCCTGACAAAAATGTGCATCCCTGCTCAGGGCAAGAAATGCTGCCTACAGGGCAGAGGATAGACTCGCTTACAGTAATGCCCAGAGGGAACTGAAGAATGGCATTAAGAAGCACAGATACCAGCAGTGCATAGAGGAGCACTTTGAAAATAACAACCCAGCATGTGGAGAAGTATTAAAGCCATTACAGACTACAGGAGCAGCACCTAACTGACCAGCCATGATGCCACACTTCGTGACACCTTAAACCAGCTCTTTACACGTTTCGACAACCACATCATCAGAGTGGAAACTCAAATAGCTACACCCTCCAGGAGGAACCTCTACTCATCTTACAGTACCATCAGGTGAGATCCACTCTGAGGAAGATAAACACCACCAAAGCAGCAAGACCAGACAGGGTGCCAGCTATGCTTTCAATACAATAGTCCCCATAATCTGGTAAAAAAAAAGCTCAGCAAACCCGGGGATTAACCATTACACTCATGCTCATGGATCTTGGACTCCCTTACAAACAGAGCCCAGAATGCCAGGGTGGGCAACCATACACCGTCCACTCTCACCCTAAATACAGGAGCAACACAGGGCTATGTCCTCAGCCCATCCCTTTTCACATTATTTATACATGACTGCACACCCATGCACTCATCTTACACTATAGTGAAGTTTATGATGACAGCACTATAGTGGGACTGATGTCAAGAAATGATGCAACATGCTACAAAAAGGAGGATCAACATCTACAGTAGTGGAGTGGTGTTCAGGTAGTGACTTAGAGTCAAAGACTCCACTAAGACAAAGGAGACTTTTGTGGACTACAGGAGAACCAGAAGAATGAAACCTCCTCCTTCCACATATACAGTATGTATAGTGAGGTGGTTGAAAGAGTCAACGGCATCAAACTCCTGGGACTGCATTTCACAAGATCTAATGAGGATCAAAACTTCTTTTTTGCTAAACATACCCCCACACACCCCCTGCTGCTGAAGACGGTAATAAATTTGTCTAAATGTCTTATAACTGCCCCACCCCAGTCCACATTTTTACCCAAGATGTTGCTAATGCACTGAACACTTAACACCCAGGACTGTAAATACAATTTTTTCCCCCCAATATTTCCTGCTTACTGAAAAAAGAACATGTTTGCACTACACTGTCTGCACCATCCAAGCCTCACTGCACACATATGTCATTGCATATATTCTTACATTTATTTTTTTTATCATAATTATATTTTTTGTCTCATTCTTACATTCTTTTCTTATCGCTGCCAGCCTCTGAGAGCTTCCAAACACGTCAGGTAAAACTATAATGACAATAATGTCTCTTACTTTTACTATGTAAGAGGGCTGGAGTAAAGGTGTTCCTATTAAAGTGGACAGTGAGTCCACTTTTTCCGTTTCTAGATATATAGATAGATAGATAGAGAGAGAGAGAGAGAGAGAGATCCAAAATTAATTAAATTAAATTAAATTAGTTTTTTAACAGATAACCATTTTTTTAATTTATTTTTTTGCCTGTATAAAAAATATTATTTCAACATAAATATGTTTTTAATTATTTAGCAAAAAGTGTTTTGTAGGTGATTTGCATATATTCCATGGGAGCTCAAAAGGGTGGTGGGGGGGGGGATACAACACCAACACCAACTTACATCAGATAGAGCTAGCAGGTGATATGTCTAATAAAGCAATGTTTTAGTAAGTAAGTAAAGGTCAGCTTCTAGACATTAAAAGACACTTGCAATAAAAAGCATATACATACAATAATGACGTGAAACTGGGTCAAGCTGTCTTTTTCTGCTGAATTGATTACCATTTGTTGGTTAAACAATATTTAGTAATCAATACAAAAAGTCAGAACAAGCTACTTTATCTTACACAATAATGTTTATCAGTCTATTTATCTGTATTATAATTTACTTTTACTGCATCCTACAGCACTTGTTTCTTCACTACATTTCTGCATGCCATTGCATTACATAACCCCATTGGTGGTATTCAAACCACAAATCTCCATCTGCTGACTATTATGCGTGATTGCATGATTTTAATTCCCTCCATAAAACATTCAATGAAGTAGCAGGTGTTAGAAATCACGATAGGTTCACAGTCCAAAATGACAAAAGCTACAGTGAGATAATATAAGCTCTGTGTTTTTGATACTTAATTAAGTTTGAATATGAGTACTTTTGTACTTTTACTTGAGGAGAAATACTGTATAAATGGGGGACTTCTACTATTACTTGAGTAATATTTTACCTATATTTTACATTTATTGAATATTTGTCTCTACTTGTACTCAACTACAGAATGTGTGTACTTTGTCCACCACTATTTAATTTTGCATTATAGCATCATATTAGATCTTTGCTGGGGTGTAAATCGAACTTTTTTTTTATTTGCCAACTAAAATTTGAAAACCTAAATATTCTTTATCCCCAGACCTTTTTATGGAAAGCTCTGAAGCATCATTGTATCATTTAGTATCCCATCTTTAAAAAATGCAGTGAGAAAATAAAAGGGCCATAACAAAAGTGAAAACAAACTTTACCTCATTATCTGCTAAGTATTTTCATACCCCACCCTATTTATCTGGAATAAGCCAGTCTAACTACTAGCCACAATAACAAGTAAAAGGCATGCATGTCTGTGTTTCCCCTAAATCAATGGTGACAACACACCAATCATTTTTGATAGATTAAAAACAAAACATAAAAGAGCTCCAAGATGAAGCAATGATGAGCAACTCAGTCTCATCAGCAAAAGGTCAGTCCCCGAATGAGAGCTGATTTCCAATCAGAGTAGGAGAATAAAAGGCACAGGCAGGGAACAAACTCACCTGCACATGACACACAACAATCAGAATCAATTCCAGCTCGAAAGAAGACGCGGCACACTTGATTGACCTGAGCGAATCGAAAAAAGGGGAAAGAAATGAAAGAAGACTGAAAGAATTAGTATAGTTTAGCTCGGTGTGAGTGTGTGTGTTTGTGGACATTTCAGACATTTCAGATAAAACCCCACTGTGGGAATTTTTGTGAAACGAATATGTAATACTGTAGATGAAAATATTTTAAGGTATTGTATTGTACACGGTAAGGGTACAAAAGTTAATAATATATCATTATATAATATAGTGTTATTATTCCAGCCTGCTCTTCAACCATCAGCAATCCAGATAAAAATAAATACATGAACATTGGGGTTGTGTCACAACTTGAGAAATAAAAATAAAAAAGTCTTACATATTATACACTTTTAAATGAATTGCACTTTTTTTCTTCTTCAGAATTTCAACAGCTGTGTCACCGTGGATGAATATGAGTCCACACTGCCAGGACTGCTAAACAGACCTGAAAAAAACATCTTCTGTCTTCATCTTCTTTGAGAAACAATCACTCAAGGCTCAGATGGTCACTATAATCCACCTCTTCCTTTATTCAATAATGCGCCGACTGTCAACCTGCATCTAAAGTAGAGTTGTCATTTGCTGAAAATTGTTTGACCCATTGTTTTCCATGGCTGTCAGAACTACTTATGGCTGCAGTGAAATATGGAAGCAGAGATGAGCAACCTATTTAAAAATGGTATTTAAAATTTTTTGGTTAGAATAGAATAGAAAAGTGATCATATTTTTAGGTTGGGAAAAGATTATAAAAGGATTTTTATGGATCACGTGTTAATTTGATTATTCATTTATTTTTTACTTGTTTGTTATGCAGAATTCTTGATGGACAGTAAATAAAGAAAAGCTGGGACGTAAAGCAAGTTCGGTATAAAATACAGCTATAGCAAAAACTACAATGTGCCACACGGCAAGAACAGGTGCTGATTGATTGATGTAGAATTTAAACACAGATCTAAGAACGCTGACATATTGTCTTTTTTTTTTTTTTTTTAGGAAATATGTTTACGAGTATTTTGGATGTACCTGTATCTGGCCGAAGACTGGAAGCTAAACATTGTGAATATTTATAACACCTACCATAAATAATTGGTAAAGTACACACTTTGAGCAGGCCATATGCACAACCAAAAACTGACATTTTCATGGCAATAAGATGAGCTGGCAGGCTTTTAGAAAACCTGATCAATATTCGAAGAGGAGTGAGAATGTTAATGTGATTGCAATTGTCTTTTTTTTTTTTAATATTTAAATATTTCAAAGAATGGACTTATGAATTTCCAATTAACAGAAAAATGTATATTAGAGAAGTAAATAGAAAAAGCAACAAGTCACTGGTGATAGTGTATTAAAACAATTAAAATGTGTTTTCCTAGCTATAATAAATTATTTTATTATAAATAAAATTTGCAAAGCGTATTGCTCCAAATATTTATGACTATTTTATGATCATTTCCAGAATAATTTTCATTAATCACCAATACAATTTTCATTTTATCACCATGAAACTAACAGAGAGAAAAAATAATTACTTCATTAATAATAGAAAAAGAAAACATCAGGATCAACATAGACATTTTGATTAATTATGTTGCTTTGTTCCAAGTCCCAGTGAAAACCCATATCACAGACATTTAAAAAATGTAACATTCACATGAATTACCATACATATATTTATTTTAAAGTGCTTCAAGCAATAAAGCAGTCGACTGCATCTTCAGTGCTGGATGGGTTGGTAAAATGAAGCTGTGGCACTTGAAAGGTTAAAAACAATCATCTCCAGTCAACAGGAGGTAAGTAAACAGCAGAATGACTTTTTCAGGCTTTATTAATTGAAACAAAGTTTGTTGTAGTGTTACATGAAGGCTAAAACTAGGATATCCTAGGTAGATCTATAGATATAACTGGCAGATATGTACAAGAAGGTATTTTGCTACTCTGAAAAATCTTCTCAAAAAATGGTAAAGCAAGAAACCACAAAATTAAACAATAAACCTTTACACATTTGTCACTGACAAATGCTGGTCAGTAACTCGAGTCCTTCAGTCATAAATATGGCTTTACATCAAACAGGTGATCACTTATGTCCCATCATCATGAAATAAAATAATATAATAATCTGCAAAGACTTAATTCTACTCTGAAAATCAACATTTCCTAAATCACTCAATCCATAAAAAATACAAAATATGTATTTTATCACCGCATTGCATTTTGCACAACTCAATATGAAAATCCTTGTTGATTACAACATTAAAAGGACAATAGTTTGAATTTAATTTACTACAGTATGGACACAATTATTAAATACCATACATTGTAACATATGCACATCCACATCCATATGCTTCTCATGCATCAAATTAAATTACATACCACTTTTTATAGAAAAACAATTTATGGTAAAACATTTATTAGATTTTGCTATATTCAGTGCATGGGAACCAGTATATTATTTGCCTATCATGAGTAAACTGGAGTACTTTTTTATGTTATTATTATTTTTTTGTTATGTGATTTAACACAGTCGTGTGAAAAGGGGGGTTAAATGTTACACTCATGCGCATAAGGTAGTGCTTTAAATAAGGATGTAAATAAATTAGAATGTACGTTCAGTTGCAGCTCCAGAAAAAGCAGATTGTCCGAGATTTCATGCCTGCATCGTGTGCAACCTTTCATTTTCTCTTGCAACTGTAAAGGAAAGCATGAAGGATAAAATATTTTGAATACCACAAATAATATATTTGAAGCAACTAAATGGCATAGTTCATAGCACACAGTTTGTTACATGGTTTTTATGGATCACTCAGAGACTAACGCGAAAATGCACCTTTTTCTTTGTACCCTGAGGTCAAGAAAAAGAACAAAATAGTAGTGAAGAAATAATTGCTACCTGCATGATGTATGGTTAAATTGCCTCCTCCTGCCAGCACATGAACATGGATTTTTTCTTGTAGATGTCAACTCTTTGGGAATACATTCACATTTTTCAAGATCAATTTCACAATCGTCTGCCTTTGTGTTGGAGGGAAATTCTGCTAAAACAGAAGGGCAACAGACTGTTAATCCTTAAAAACCTTTAAAAAAAATTGAAACCTTAATCTATTCTATTACCAAAAGAGCTATAAGGTAATCACATAATATATTTGCTTATTGTTCCAGTCCCTCACATATAAACAGTTTAAAAGCATATCATAAAAGCAATGCCATTTTTGGACTTTTGTTCATTTTGGCAAATGATTGTGGGCAGATACAAAAGGTTGTCTATAAAAAATAAATAAATAAAAACATTTTTGTTGAAAATTGTTGTATATTATTATTATTATTATTTTTTTTTTTTTTTTTTTTAGAAGTTTTGGGCTATCAACAAAAGCAGAGACAACACACTACAAAACTCAAGAGATGTATAAGTGCTTTGTGCACATGAGGCCTGAGATACACTTATGTACAGGTAGCTTTGGAGTTTGGTAGCGTTAGTTACGTCTGCTATGTCCTTCATGTTTCTCATAATCTTTAACAAATCTAAAAAGGTTTTGTGAGCAACAAAACTCAACAGAATTGCTGCCAGTGACTCACAATAAAAAAAAAAAACTGCACAATCAGAAATATAAAAACAACTTAACCAACACTATTATGGATACCACATTGCATATTTACATACAAACACAACTGCAAGTGGATTTATCCATTGTGACAAATCTGTGGCAGGTGGAGTTATAATGTTTTGCCAAATTATCCAAAATTCCCACAGATGTAGCCAGAACAATTATGACATAACATTTTGGCATTTGTGATTTTTAATAAAAATGACAATGCGACTCAAAGAAACAATGCACAAAATATTTTCAAACAGTTCGTAAATTAGACAATGCATTTGATAAAAAGACAGCAGTAAAATCCTTTGATCAATTTGCAGGAATTTATTGTGTTATAAAAAACTTTAATCCACTAACTATTAGCAGTATTTACAACATGTTTTAGAGTTGGCAAAAAAACTTAGACAGACAAAAGCAATAGAAAAGCAAAGGCAAGAACTGATTTAAAAATAAAATAAAAAAAAACACTCAGTGATAATAACCACAAAGAAAATGATGACTAGAAATTACACAGGAAGTTGGAATGAAAGCATGCATAATGGTTAGATCTGAAGTTGTTTTGTCCTGATGCTCTCTGTAAAACATCATGACAAACAAAGTGAGTCAAAGATGTTGTCAACGTAACAACATAGAACGTTCATTTAGTCACACATAGTCCCGTAGTAAGCCATTACTGCTGAAAGCTGTGTCTCAAGAATCAGCTTTAGGTTTCACCTCCTGTGGTACAGGTACCTCCACTGACTCGGACATGTTAATGTACTGTATGTCAATTATATGGATGTCCTCCCTTAATTAATGCTTATTATAATAACAGTTATTTGAAAGAACTGATGCCAGTGTAAATCAATGGATAGTTTGATTTTAGTTAATCTTACTACTAGCTAATTGGAAACCGATGTAAGAAAATATATTTTGTTTCTGATTTAGTTGTTTGTGCTCTGAAAACTTTGTGTAATACTGAGAAAGCTCTCTGCCCTTGACAAAATTGATTCTTTAAATTACCTTTCCTGATGGCTGCCTTGACAATGAACTGTCCAATTGTGCTCTTAATGTCAGGACTGTGCGTGAACATGACCCTGGACTACAGGAGGAAAAGTAAAGGCTAAGTGCTACTCCTGACATACTCCATATATACTGTAAGTTTCTTTGATCAATGAGGCTGACAAATAGATAGTCTGTATCTGTATGGTGTAAATAAAACATTTGAGTTGTGCAAAGACTGCTGGAATAACCAGAAGGCCATTATTTCCTAAATTAACAATTCAAGTTCTTTTTCAGAAGACTTCGTTGTAAAAGATAATGTGACCATGTGGTTTGTATGAAGCATACTACACTATGTTTGTTACAGCAATGGGGGTATTAGAATGAAGGCACTGGTAAATTGCTTCTTCAAGTTGCAGATAGTAGTCTTTACTTATACAGTATGTTACACTTAAAGACCCTTGTTTTGACCAAAACAGAGTGCGGAGCAAAGAAATCTACTGTACATGGTCAACCTGAAATTGGCTCAGTAGCACAAAACACAGTTTCTTACATAGTTTAAAGTTGCAGGAAGAGCTGGTCCTGACTACCCTTGGGCCCTAAGCAAAATCTGTCAAGAGAGCCCTTCTACCTGACCTGTGAGCCTGTAAATGATTTGTAACCAGTGTTATGTCCGCCATTTAAGTATTCAGTTATTTAGTTACTTTTTCAAAAACGTAATCCGTTATTCAGATAATTTATGCAATCCGTGAGCCAGACAGCAGTCATTCCCAATCCGGTATTGTGTGTGTGTGTGTAAGAAAATCGTCCTACAACCCCCGCCCCCAATAACCCGCCCCTGTTGTTCCTGTTGTTATACCCCTTTCTCACCTATGCAGTTTGACTATGAGAGGACAGAAAGATGGAAACGTAATCACAGCGCCAAAACTCGCAGTGAATCACAAAGGAGTTTTCATGTTCTGCAATGGAAAAGTACTCTAACTAGTTACTTTCATCAGAAAGTAACGCTGTAATGTAACTGATTACTTTTTAATGACAGTAATTTTGTAATGTAATTAATTACTTTCAAAAAAGTAACGTCTCCCAACACTGTTTGTAACTGCCACACAGTCAGATCTAATAGGTAAATTTACCATTAACCTGTAAATTATAGATATCATTAATACTGTTATTTATTTTATCAGCTGCATCAGGCCCATTAAAACTGGCCAGGAGGTACACAGGCCGCAAAAATGTTCTTTAATAATCTAATACTTTTGTAATACTAATATGTTTTATTTTATAAGATATTTATTTTAATATCCTCAGATGCTTTGTCCACCATCATCTCTTTTGAGCTCTTCCCTGGCTTGCAACGATTCTTGTGAAAGGTTGGGTTAGGAAATATACACCGTTGCATCCTTCATTGTCACTGCGTTTAAACAAACCTTTAAAATGGGACAGGCTTAGTCATGATGCTATGCCTTTAAATGTGTCCTTTAAAGTATGCAAGCCAGGAATTGAGAGATACCTATTGTGTCAGATTTGGGCTGTCAGTCTGAACAGAGCCAAATCTGATCTGATCACTTCCAAACAGTGTGGACAGTCAGTCCTGAAGATCGGATTTATGAAACAAATCAGATTTTGCTATAGTCTGAATGAGGTCTAATTGCTCTCAGAATTAAAATTAATCTTAACGTAACCATTCATTCATTATTTTCAGTGATCCTATTATCCTGGTCAGGGCTGCAGTGGATCCAGAGCCTTGAAAGAGATGTCAGTCCATTGCAATGCATCATACTGTACACACATTCAAAACGGGGCAATTTAATAGAGACAGTCTGTATATGTATATGCTTTTAGATGGTGCTACAAGAACTGAAGAACCCAAAGGACAAGCAAAACTCTGTATACACAGTCCATTTCTAGTGTTGTTGCATTGTTTAAATTGAGAAATTGCCAAAAATTTAGTGTAAGCAAATTATGAGTTAGTTTTTTTTTTTTTTTTCAAGTCACATCTGGTAAGTTTCCAGCTGAATCACTATTAGGCCAAGTATAGTATATCTAAGATTAAAATAAGATGGATGCTTTTCTGACCTTGTTTGCTGGAGGGATAAGGTACACACCGATCCTCCATGCAGTCCCATATGAGCCCTTGGTCACATAGTCGTCTGGAATCTTCTGCCTGGCGAATGGGAAAACACCTGTAGATTTGCATACATGCGTACATGTGTACATGCGCACACACACAGTACACACACAGTACACACACAGTACACACACATACACACACATACACACACACACAGTACACACACAGTACACACACAGTACACACACAGTACACACACAGTACACACACAGTACACACACAGTACACACACAGT
>JAOVVA010077685.1:0-12989 GCA_028565275.1 Leiocassis micropogon
CCGGCGGGGTTGAGTACATGTTTAGCTACTAGCCGGCGGGGTTGAGTACATGTTTAGCTACTAGTCGGCGGGGTTGAGTACATGTTTAGTACATGTTTACAGTTGCATGCCTAAGTTGAAATAAAAGAAAGTCAGATAAATCTATGCTTAGCAGTTACATAAAAATTATTTCACAATAATCAGAGGCCAAGCATTAAACATGAACCATTCCACCAGTGCTTTTGTCTTCACATCACCTCAAACTGATCTGCACTATAACATTTCAATAACATTCAATATAACATTTTAATTTAACTCTAAATAATTATTTATGCAACATTAATGTACGAACAATAGATATAAATACTCTTGCACTTTATTTGAGCCAAACTTTGTTAACCAATAATTAGACTAAAGTTCACAAAATGGCATCATGAAGAAATGAACTACTAGAAAGAAAAAAAAACAATGCTTTAATGCCTTATTGAGACAAAACAATGCTTAGAGTCTCGTCACACCATCCATACATCTTTATTTTCATGGGGGCCTGAGTTTATTCTAGGAGACACACTAATGCCTAATCTGCATGTCTTTGAGCTGTGAGAGAAAACCGGAGTACCTGGAGGAAACCCACCAAGCATGGGGAGAACAAGCAAACTCTCTGTGATAGTGGAATCACAATATTTTGAGGTTCATTTTATATACATTTTATACTTCAATATTGTGTCACATCAATATTGAGTTCTCTATCCTCAGAGTTCAGAATAGATATTAAATACTTCCACTGTGTTTATAAGGAAAAGTGAGTCATGTTGTGTCCAAAATGTCACTAATATAATATTAATCTTCCGTTATATTCAATTGTATAAAAGCTTCATCACACTTCCAATTTTGTGTTTATACTGAATACTGGCACAACTTTGATTTAATTCAGGTATAAGCCTGCAATATATTCAGGAAAATAATGCATTTTATAGCGCTTTATATATAGCAAATTGGATTGGATTGCTAGTTAGTTCATGTTGATATTCAGTATAATCTCACTATTGCTTATTTCTACCTCTAAAAATACTGTCAAAAATGTCACATTGATTTTCTTTGTTTAAAGAAACACACTAGACTGAAGTTTTATTAAGTACATTTTTGTAAGCGTGTTCTTTTAAACTGCATTGTGATTTTTCTTTAAAAAAAAATGAAACTATGATTATGTTTTATAATGAAAACACTAACACAATCAAACAAACTGATTGCTCTTTAGGCTCTCTACAACTAAAAATGTCAAAGCACCTTAGTGAGCTCAAGTATTCAAAATATATTTCATTGATTATAAATTGATTAATTAGGAAACTTTATGAACTTATTTTAGGCTAGGACTGGATGTGAACAGATATATTAAAGGGATATTATCTATTAATTTAAGGTGCAGAAATTCATTAGCTGAAAAACTAATTATATATAAAACTTGTTTACCTGTTTTGTTGCTGTTCTCTATTTCTGAGTTAATTCTGTAACTTCTAATAGCTTCTGCAATTACATACGTATCCAAAGCTATTGCCACTTGCTTTCTTTTATTCACCTCCTCAGTGCAGATCGAATCTACATAAAGATTCTCAGACATGGCTTATCTATTGTAAACTCAAAAAAAAAAAAACTACTGCAGAATGCAATCGTCCTGCTGCACCTTTCTACTCACATTCTGTGCTTGCAAAGTCTCATTACTGTCTACCTGCAGGTAAATAAAGGAACCAAACAGCAGTGATGCCTTGTAAAAATGGCAACAAATCTTTGCATATGGAAAGTGTGTATAAGACAATTCAGCCCCCAGCAATACGGCACCCTGGGTTGCTGCCCATCTTCTCCCAGTGTGGAATAATTTCTTATAACTGCACTATTGATTTATTTCTTACATATTGCAGTCACAGTTATCTACCTAACTTTGTCTCCTGAGCTCTGTTGACTTTCTGTAACAGCTCATAGATGTTTTTGTGGAGCCTTGTGACAATGTGTTGTGCCACACACAGTGTAGTGCTGCTTCAATCCCAGTCTTGAAATGAAAGGCCTATGACACTGGAAAAGTGGATGCTGTATTTAGTATTTTACACATGACAGATTATTATCTCAGATTCATGCATTTTATATCCTGCTTGGATTCCAGGGAAAAATAACAGTGAACAGAACATTTGCATTACATTTTACATGCAACAATGGCTTTATTTGAGGACAAGCAACATGAAGGAAACTGCCACATCAGTTTATGAAAATATAAAATAAAAACAGAATGTACATAATTTTATGAATAGGGATGTATAGCCCAGAGTAGTTCAATGCAGTACAGAATAAAATTTATAATTTCTATGTAGTTTTAAAACTGGTTTTAAAAAAGTTGAAAGTGGACTTGCCTCAATTGGCTTCCTCAAAGATTTCCTCCACACCACCATTCTTCACAATATAACTCCACCACACAAATATTGATAAACAAGTACTATTATAGAAGTTCTAAGTGGTTTGCTGTTAAATGAAGAATGGAGCCACGGAAAAGGAGGGTGATTTTAGTCTCATTTTTTAGAACTTTAGTCTCAGTTTTTAGAACTTTAGTCTCAGTTTTTAAAGCAGGAGCTTAGGATTAGTTTCTAAGAGGCAAAGAGGTAAAGAAAATGTTGCTTTTTTACAACACTGTTGCTGATAGTGTGAATGATGATAAAGCATTACATATCAGGAGCACAGAATTACAAATAATAATAATAATAATAATAATAATAATAATAATTACCTTTCATTTCAAAACTAATATATACAACAAATGACTTTACTGTGTACACAATTTATTCAAACAAACAAACAAACAAAAAACCTCTACATAGCTATTTAAGCTGTTCATGATGTCAACAAGGCAAACTGCCGCTTTAAGCTATAAAGCTGAAAATCATTGGAAACAATCAGTTGCAGTGAAAACATTGACTCATTGTTTCATGTTTTTACAGAAATATAGAGTTTATTAGTTCATTTGTTTATTGATGCAGCTTCAACTTTATACATAAGGAAAAAAATAAAGTAAAACAAATGTTTAACTGTGTTATATGGCAAAACTCTGACCTCTAGTGGCAGAACAGTAAACCTGCATTTAGTTGTAATAGCGAGGGCTTAAAGGTATTAAACCTTGTGTATTTAAAAAAGATAGAAATTAACCAAGGGTGGCACAGTGGTTAGCACTGTCGCCTTGTACCCCCAGGGTCTGGGTTCGATTCCCGTCTCTGTGTGCATGTTCTCCCCGTGCTTGGTGGGCTTCCTCCCAAAGACATGAAGGTTAGGTTAATTGGTGACATGTAAGACTGATTAAGACCGAGAATTACGGAGAGTGCATGGAGAGATGGTGTGTGTTTGTGTATGTGTCTCATAGGTGTGAGTGCGCGCATTTCATATGTAGTTGTTTGAGCACTTAGTAGTATATATTTATGTGTGATAGTTTCATATGTGTATGTATGCAAGTGTTTTGTGTGTGCATGAGTGAAGTTTGATTTAAGCCCTATACTCCGCCTCATAAAGATCATTTTCAGTCCTTCAGACTTTTCAGAACTTGCCGCAAACGTCATTACTTATTTATAAAACTTTTATTCTGAGCAGTACGCATGAGAAAGTCCTTCCTCATCAACTTTGCCATTATTGGCATCTGTACTGTACCAACAAACTAAATGGTAATTTAAACCTTTTTCTTTATTTTCTTTACAGCATTTTATTCATAACTGTCAACTATACTTTTCAGCCTCTTCTGGATCATCCAAATGCTCTCTAGCAAACTTCAGACGGGCCTGGACATGTACTGGCTTAAGCAGGGGGACACTTCTGGCACTGCAGGATTTGAGTCCCTGGCGGCGCAGTGTGTTACTGATGGTAGCCTTTGTTACTTTAATCCCAGCTCTCTGCAGGTCATTCACTACTGTAGGTTCCCCCCGTGTGGTTCTGGGATTTTTGCTCACAGTTCTTGTGATCATTTGGACCCCACGGGCTGAGATCTTGCGTGGAGCCCCAGATCGAGGAAAATTATCAGTGGTCTCGTATGTCTTCCATTTTGTAATAATTGCTCCCACAGTTGATTTCTTCACACCAAGCTGCTTAGCTATTGCAATTTCAGTCTTCCCAGCCTGGTGCAGGTCTACAATTTTGTTTCTGGTGTCCTTTGACTTTATACTGATACGTTCTAACAGATGCCATTAATACAGGTAACGAGTGGAGGACAGAGGAGCCTCTTAAAGAAGAAGTTACAGGTCTGTGAGAGCCAGAAATTTAGCTTGTTTGTTGGTGACCAAATACTTATTTTACTGAGGAATTTACCAATTAATTCATTAAAAATCCTACAATGTGATTTTCTGGATTTTTTTCTTATTTTGTCTCTCATCGGTGAGGTATACCTATGATGAAAATAACAGGCTTTTTGACATGTATTTTTAAGTGGGAGAACTTGCACAATTGGTGGCTGACTAAATACTTTTGTGCCCCACTGTATGTAGTGTGTTGGTGGCGCAAGAAGGCAGAAGATCAAGAGTCCGTCCTCTTAATGACAATCTACAATAGCAGAAATAAAGACGATGTTAATATGAGTGTCTTGTAAAAAATACTTCATGATGTTACTATGCAGTTTAAGACACACACAAACAATTGCATGCATTTTACATTTACATTACATTTAGGCATTTGGCAGATGCCCTTATCCAGAGCGACTTACATTTTTATCTCATTATACATCTAAGCAGTTGAGGATTAAGGGCCTTGCTCAAGGGCCCAACAGTGGCAACTTGGTGGTTGTGGGGTTTGAACCTGGGATCTTCCGAACCGTAGTCCAATGCCTTAACCACTGAGCTACCCCTGGCCCGCACATTTTATAGAATGCAAGGTTTTAGTAATGCTGTGTACAATTATTGGCTTTTGCCATTAAGTACTGCACACTGCTAACGTGTTAACGCACATATCATGTCCGTGTCCCTTCATTAAGATGTGCTCCTGAAAATAGAGGTGAATTCTTAAGTTATCACTCACCATCTGCTCAAGGTGTAAAACTGGTGTAGAAATCAGCTGATACACATGCGGTTGATGATTGACATACAGCTCACTGTGAGAAGGAAAACACACAAGCATACATGTTATAAGGCGTATAAACACATATTTAATGACTTTATAATAGAACCCAAACAAAAGCCCTTTTTCTCTTGACTGTTACACACATTATGTAAGCACATAACTAACTATTCAGAAGATCTATGATAATGCAATTACATTATATGGAACTCATGAGGTCCAGTAAGTTGCATACAACAATACATTAATCATCTGTAACATTACCCATAACAGGATCTGATGGTTTACATCAGTGTTTAATGGTCTAAATGAGACGCTATTCCTTTTAACGACTGTCATTTACACTCGGCTCTGCATTTTCTTCAAACACTCCAATAGTATTAGCACTGATACAAAGCTATAAAGCTACTGTTTAACATCCAATTAATTTTAATTATTAAACAGTACCTCGTCAGCCTCAAAATCCCATAGTGCCTTGCGCATTAGCTTTAGCATTTAGCTTGCAACTTAAACAAGAAAGAGAGAAAAAGTAGTTGTGCATACATAAAAAAAATTCACGTACACGGGAAACGTCATACACTTATAAAAGAAAACTCATACAAAATATGGGGGAAAAATCTTACACATATATGTGGGAAATCATACACATATGCGAGAAAGATGCTTTGCCCTTCTGGGTCACCATAGTTGCTGGATCTGTAGACACCACACAAAATCAACACACCCACGTAGACTTCAATATTCACTGGGTCGACCTCTTCCATAAACCCTTCTCCTCTACAGGTTTGTTATGTTCAGGTCAATGGTTACAATGGAGTCTGTGAGGAAAAGTTAAAAAGCAGAACAGATGTCATCCACTCGGGATATGGCATATTGGGTTAGGATTAGGGTTTGGTTCCTTTTTTGGATGAAAGGAAACCGCAACTTCAGCTTGGTCTTCTTCCTCATCAGGTTCTACTCTGTATCATCCTTAACCTTTGACTCTTCCTCCTCTAAACCCTCCTCACTGTCAACCTGGCGTCTCTCCTCCTGATCACTGTCATTGTCAAATATAATTCCACAGCTTCACGTGCAGTACTGTATATTGTGCTGCCAAAGATTGAACTTTGAGTAAGGGATAAAAAGGTTTATTTACCCGAGCTGTAACAAAGTTGTATGATTAAAAGAATGTTACAGTTTTGTTTTACAACAGGTGTGTAAACATTATGTTGTCGATTGGTTCCAGTGTGGGTTGCCATGGATGACAAAAAGGGGCATAAGAAGTGTGTGTGTGTGTGTGTGTGTGTGTGTGTGTGTGTGTGTGTGTGTGTGTGTCTTCTCAAAGAAACCTGTTTAGATGTAGAAAAGAAGTGTAGAAATGCGCTTGAATACTAATTGTAGTCTTACCTGTTCCTTTCCAATGACTGGTAATTTTTGACTGGGAACACCAGTGTATAAGAATTACATAAAACACAATTTTTTAAATAAAAATATTTCTAATTTAATGTATGTGTTCAAATGCCATGTTTGAACAAAGTCATTGAACCTGATAAGAAATGGATAACATTTACTGCACTTTTTAGAGAGGAAACTTGTAAATCGGTCAGATTTGTCTGGAACACAACATGAGGGAATTGCAGAAACATTATGACAGAATTCAACCTGCTATTTAATACTGTAAAAAAGCTGCAGGCGGAAAGTGCTGTAACTTTGTTTAATGATGTCATCTTAAACAAAAATATGCTCTATGTGTACATCATCGTAACTCAATATGTATGGTATGATGGAGAACTGCAGCTTAAAAGTCTTCACACTTTGACCACAAGAAGGCGCTAACATTATCCTGCTGACTGCCATTACAGTGCTGTGGATCAAATACAACATTCTGTATACAGAAATAACCTTGTTACAACACAGTTACAGCACACTGACTATAGAGAGAGACGAGTTACAGACCAGTTACAACATCCTGACCATAGAGAGAGACCAGTTACAGACCAGTTACAACATCCTGACCATAGAAAGAGACCAGTTACAACATCCTGACTTCAGAGAGACACCAGTTACAGAGGGAGAGATGGATAGCTGTTGACACTTTCTGATTTGTGTAGGTAGACAAATTTAGTGTTAAATTTTCTGCCCAACAGTTAAATCTCATTTGAACAATCCACTTGCCATCTATAATCAGCTTGTCTATATAAGTCACTTTATGTTGAATTGTTTGATAAATTACTCATGCTTCAGTTTCAGTTTGTTTGTCTTCATTATGGTCAATTATCCATGACATTAAAAAAATACATTATAACTGCCTAGGTTTTGGGTTCCCCAGTGCCACTAGGGCAGCTCTGGTCCCTCAGGGCATGACTCCACAAGGCCTCTGAGGTTGTGGTGTGGGTTGAGGCGTGGGGCATCCATGAATGGGTCTTTGTGGTTTGTCTGTTGTATTCCAAGTAAAGGATGGATGCTCAATCAGATTGGGATCTAGGGAATTTGGAAGCAGCCTTGGGCTTGTTCCTTGCTGGGTCATGTATGCGGTGGGCTGTGAAGTACTAGATGTTCTCATGCCTTCCTTTCCTATCTTTTTGGCAATTTGTGCTGCACTCTCTTTTCTGTGGGATTGGACTGGACAGGGTGGCCTTGGGTGCTTATGATCCTGAATCTGTATATAATCAGGGTAAATTTGTTAATGTTATGTGGTGTTAATATTATGGCTGACTGGTGTCAGCCTGCTTTTCACAATTGTGCATGGGTAGAGTAACAAAACAGTCACAAAACAGTAACAGAATGGCCATCCATTTTATATTCGAGGGGACTTGTCCCAGGACACAATAACAGAAGAGATTTTACTCTCATCTGTACATTGACCAAAATATGGTCAAATGTGCAGATTTTTTGCTCTGCCAGTGGAATTATATCCCTTTGCTCACTTTTGTATTATATCTGCTGGCTAGCTAGCATGTTGTTTTAGGTACTTTTCAACTGATGAGCATTCATACTGTAAACCAATGGTTAGAGCTTCTTCAGGAGGGTGCTGCAATGGGCACTCCCTTACGTCCTCTGAAAGCTACATTGTATGTTTGTATGCATGCATGTGTGTGTGTGTGTGTGTGTGTGTGTCTTTTAACACTATACATTGTTTACCCGGCAGCTGTGACCCCTCCTCTGACTCAGAGGAACCAGAGGGTATCAGAGATGAGCAGATATTTCCCATCAGGAATATAGAACAGAAATGTTTCTGTTCTGATTAAGTTCATGTTTTACCAGAGTCTCAGTGGCAGGACACATATTGAGAAGCATTTGGAGGTCATAAAGCAGCAAAAAGGTAGAATTATTGATAGTTCAAAACAACACAATCACAAATAGAGCTAATTATAATAGATAACTTCCACCTTGTCTTACAGCATCTGCACTCTCATAGACATCCAACATGAATTACCAGCATAAATTTCTGCATCTCTGCATGTGGAAACACTTTTAGCTCAACTTTTAGCTCAACTTTTAGCTTAAGTCAACATTCTCCAGAACTGGAATTATTTATAGATTTACATTTTGAGTTTGATGCCGTTTTACTGTGAAGTTTCAAGATATTAGTGCCACTGGTCAAAGAGCAGCATTAAACACTGCCCTCTTTCACACATTAGTACGTAAAGTACGTGTTCATGGCAGCGCACACACAGAACACACACAGGCTGTACATCATACAAGGGCAATGTTATTTATTTTTTTTATAATTACACGGTAATTGTAAGATTCATTTTCCATTTATTTATTAATATTATTTTTTATTATATTGTACAGTTTGTATGGTTATTAAAAAAGGTTTACACAATAATATGAGTATTTTTTATTTTTAATATTTTATGTTTACAAGAGGGGTAATGAATGAGTGTCTGTAGGAAACTGTTTATCTGGTGGGAACAATAGCTCTGTTTTACATCAGGCCAGATACCTGTGGAAACCTGACCACCACACTCATGATTGTTTGTTAAACATCTCATTACAGATCGAATCCTATCTTTACTGTTAGAATAATAAATATAAAGCTCCATTATTTTGAAAAGGCTTTCCTCTAGATTTTGGATCTGGGGCTGTGGGAATTGTGTTCATTCAGCCAAAAGAGCATTGTGCCCAGTTCTCATCATAGATTGTAACTGGTGATGAGCTGTGGGTAATCACACAGTAAGGTCATGGTTTACAGGGATGTGTTATGAGGACCTGTAGTGAGGAGCTGAGATCTGTCAACCTATTTAAAAGTAAGAGTTATTATCTGTGGACTTCCCATTTAAAATACATACATAGTGACACCATATTTTAGCTTAGGTCTGACAAGGGGAAACCTCATCTTTTGTAAAATCAGAATCTGTAAAAAGCTAACACTGAATTGCCAAAATGTGCAGTTAAACACTTAATGACCACTAGGTCCTGGCTCCAAAAGCGTGGCCTGTAGACCCCATGTTAATGTGCCCAATTTTACAACAGAAATAAACATGTTGACAGCCTGGTACAAAATAACATTTTTTTTTTTTTGCCTTAATAGCTGGATTTCCAATTCATTACAATTGTATGGTGCAATTTTTTTTATGTCACTTATCAGTTTAAATTATATTATGCTATAAAGTATGCATAATTTGGGGTGTGGCTGATTTGAGTGTATTGTATTATAGGTGCCAAACTGGCACCTATAATACAATCTGTCTACCTTCCATCATTTTAGCTAAACAGCTAACTGGTATTGTTGTAGTAACTTACACCATACCAATTTTCAGAATTGTACACTGTAAAAGGCCATCACAATATAAATTTAACAGTAAAATACCGTATAAAGGCTACAGGATAAAACCGTATTTCACAAAACTTATAAAACGATAACTGTAGAATTTACAGTGAAAAACTGTAATTAGTTTTACAGAGTAAGACCTTAAATTTAACAGTTAAAAACATATAAAAATATGGTTTATTGCAGTAAAATCTACGATATACTGTATTTATAAAAAGGAAAACATTATTTTGTCTTCGTCAGTTCAAACATTATGCATATGACATTATGCATTATGGATGTAACATATAAACTCTCAGAGAACGTATTTGTTACTAATATACTAAAGCATCGGTTTATATTTTACTAAACCCTTGTTGATAGTGTTTGAAAATAAGATATCTGTCTAGACTTTTTTTAAATACAAAACTAGTGCATATGCACTACTACACTACTACACTCCCCGCGCTATAAAACACTGCGTGCAAGTCGTGCGTGACCTGCACGTGCAAACCTTTCCTTCCCTTTTCCCCTCCTCCCTCCTTTAACCCTTTCCTTCCCTAAGTAAAATTACCCCTTTTCAGTAAGACCTCCCTCATGACCGTGTTTGTTGTTGCCCCCCTTGTGCCAAACCCATTATAAAATACATGAACATATTTAACACCCCGGTGCAGTGAGCACTTAAAAACCACAATGCAGGACAGAGGACATAAACAATTTTAACGCGTGTGTGATAAAATAATATTTTTCTGTGTAAAGTTGTAATAAAAGCCCTTCTATAAAATTATATGCTTAGATTGTCTGCCCCAAATGCTTAAAAATGTCCACCCTGACACTTGTATTTAAATATTGTTTTGCTGTCTTTATTAAAAAATACATGGGACCATGCTGATGTCCGAGTCTTGAATAAATTTTGATGGGTTTTGATAATTTGATTTAGGTTTGTATTCATCAATTAGTATAAAAGTACTCTTTATAGTAAAATCCAAATGCTTAGCAATGTAACTTCTATCTCTTTTAGCTCCCAGCTGGTGTGATAAAATGATGCTTTCACAGAATTGCTGAATGTATTCTCTGTGGTTATTCATAACAAAAAAAATAGTCTAACAACGACGACAATTGTGTACCAAGCACGGTGGTGTAGTGGTTAGCACTGTCGCCATACACCTCCAGGGTCCGGGTTTGATTCCCAGCCAGGCTCAATTCCTGTCTCTGTGTGCATGGAGTTTTCATGTTCTCCCCGTGCTTGGTGGGTTTCCTCTGAGTACTCCGATTTCTTCCCACAGTCCAAAGACCAGCAGATTAGGCTAATTTATGTTCCCAAATTCTGTGTGTGTGCCCTGCGATGGATTGGCACCCTGTCCGAGGTTTACCCCGACTCATGCCCTAAGCCTCCTGGGATAGGCTCCAGGCCCCCCCGCCACCCTGAATACAGAATAAAGCGGTATAGACGATGAGTAAGTGAGAGTGAGTAAGTTCTGAGCTGTAAAAAAAGATGGAAATAAACCATTATTATTACAACATAAATCTTTAAATGGGACAGCTTTTTATAAAAACATAAACATGTTAATTAGACAGTTATAAACTGTAAAAAAAAAAAAATCAGTAAAATATACAGTATAATGAGTGCAATCTCGTACAACCAAAAACATTGCCACTGTATTTTTTACGGTAAATTTCTGACAACCACAGCTGCCGTTTTTTTACCATAAAATTTACGGTTTATTTTTTACAGTGTAGTAGCTGACACAGGAAGTTACAGTATGGATTATGGAGTTTAATCAAATTCAAAGTAACATTTGCATATAAATTAACCTCAGCCTGCATAGCCTTTTAGTTAAGCCAAAGCTAACCTAGCTAGCTTGTTGTAACTGAGATAAGAAAGCGTGTTCCCAGTTAACATCTGGCTTTTATTTTTCTCATGGATTGGCCAGGGTTTAGGCGGAGTCAGCTCCTGCAATGAAGGTGACAATCAGAGTTCCTTCAATTTAGCTTTAAAACTGCTCTTTAATATACCTATTCATTGTAAAATCATAGAATCTTGGTAAGGTTCTTTTTGTGATGGCCTGATTGCTGAATTCGATGTGCTGTGTACAAAATCAGTGCTACAGACAAAACATATAGAACAGAAAGTAGGATCAGGCCTGAGCTGCTGTATCCTTGACCTTGAAGATTTTCAGCTTCATTACAGTTTACAGTCCGGCATTGGCAAAAACCACCAGTGCCATGCTGAATGTTTCCCAGATGTGAGACAGCATTCTCCACTCTGCGTGTGTATTGTCTATTGTGCCGTCTCTGCAAGCAAGTTGCTGTCAACGACACAAAGAATGGACATGCCAATCTGAGAAGATTTGAAGACTGAGATTGGAATTTATATTTGTGGAGATCATACCTAATAAAATCATCTCTGGACCACTGTACACATCGTAATATATAATGCACATGCACTTTAGTTTTTTATTTTTGGGCTCTACAAAAGTCCACTCCTCGAGAATTGATTAATTTAATGACCTGTCGTATTGTTCCCTGTTGTCCCACAAATATCTTTGTATTGCATGTTGATGTAACCAGTCATAACCTTGCATCTGTCCATTGCGTTGTAGTTCGTGATAAACAAAGACACCCAAGTCATCCAAGACAGTTTGATATTTTCTTCTAAACTCTTGCAAAGTGTATATAAACCCCACAGATTCTCAAGTTTTCATCTTGAGACTTTCAAGTCTTTTTGTCAAAAATTTCGACTTTAAACTCAGAAATTCCTTGCCCCTCCCCTTACAACTCTTTTTAAAAAAAAATTATATTAGCCATAATACTCCGTCGTAAAAATGAATGGATAAATAGGCTCTAAAATTAAAACAGGTGACACCATGATGGTTACAGAGTTATTAACAGTATTAACAGCATTTTTCAGACACAACACACTGACACACACAGATACACATGTACTGTACAATTTACTGCTTTTCATTGACATACGGCAATTCAGTTAAAGATTGTCTTCTCACAGATCCACATAAATGCACGGTTACAGTTATAATCAGCCCAGTTCTTCACAGGATCAGTCTTATCACCAGTTACAACACAATCCTGATCTCCTTTACTGTTGGGTTCTCCACTTGCCCAGAACATGAAGGAGAGAATCAGAGGATCTGCTGTGTTTCTCAGACTAATGAAGAGTCAGTAACTGTATCAGAAGTAAATTATT
>JAOVVA010077696.1:0-12988 GCA_028565275.1 Leiocassis micropogon
ATGGGTTCCCTGTTGAGTCTGGTTCCTCTCAAGGTTTCTTCCTATTTCCATCTCAGGGAGTTTTTCCCTCAGCACCGTCGCCCTCGGCTCGTTCATCAGGGACGATCTGATCATTCTGATTTACACACATTCACATTTCATACACATTTACATAATTTTTGGCTGTGTAAAGCTGCTTTGCGACAATGAAAATAGTTAAAAACGCTATAAAAATAAAATTTAATTAATTCTGTGAAAATTAACACACACGATGAATGCAGTATTACTGTAGCTTGTAACATTAATTGTGCTGCTTGGCGTTGTTCGGATCTACTTGCTACAAAGAAATATGTTCACTAGATGTCAGTATAATGACGCCTTAAACGAAGCCTGTAGGTTTGGAATCTTCTTCACCTGAATAACAACATAAATCAAACCTGAAGAGGAGAACTGAGGTGAACTAGACTGGAAATAAACAGCACAATCAATGATAAACACCAGGTGTATTTATACACAAACTAAGCAGAATAAATTAGTTACCGGTGACTGCAAACAACATGGCGTAACTAATAAAAAGCTTGCTGGGAAATTAAGTGAAAATAATATAACATAATAATAACAATAATAATAATAATAATAATAATAATAATAAAATACTTTTAGACTAAATCAATATCCATAAATACAGTACTCACTACACTAGAATGTTATATATGCAGGTATTCTTTTGAAGCTTTATACTGTTGACTTGGCTACATACAGTTTATATGTCTAGAAAGATTTTCTTGTATGTACTAATGCCTTGTCTAAATTATTAGAATCATTTCTATTGATCTATTCTTAATAACTATAACAGAAGCAGCAATAAAGGAAGAACAGTTGTTTCTGAAATGATTAAAAGTTATACTGAAATATAAGTTTTTCATCTAATTTACTAAAAACCTAATAAACCCTAAAGACTTTATATAATGTTATAAAGCCCAGTATTTGATTGCTCGAGCAGAGGCTGTGTTTACGGAGAACCTGTTGTGTCTTGGGGAATGGAGAAAACATGGGTCCAACTGAGCTTAGTGCTTCTTTTGTTTTACTTTCTCTTTTCTTCTCTTTACATAACACACAAAATGAAACCAAAAAAAGAACAAAACAAATCGATCACACCTTTGAGCGCAGGGTCACACTCAAACTCAAGGTGAGCATTTTATGTTTTCTGCTCAGTAAACTCTGTCTCTCGGTGACTTGCAGCAAACACAGGGTTACAGGAACAACTGCACAGAGATCCGAACCAGGAGAACCTTCAGCGTTGATACAAATGGGTTCCAATTTCAGGTAAGTGGTTCAAATTACTCACAAATCTGTTTTACAGAACAGAAGATGATCTGTCACGAAGTTGTTTATATTGCAACCAATTCAGAATCTCAGACAGGAATTAACATGTGATTCTCTTTCATTGTCTGTTTGTTTGTTTCAGAAAACAAATATTTCTTTATATGTCTCCATTCAATACACTGCCTGGTTTAAAAAAATGCATATCAGAAAAGGTAAATTATTGTCTTTTATCAAGCAAAGACAACAACTACAGTAGTAGCAATGGGCTGACATGACTGGAATTGGGTTAAGAGCTGTCCAAGATTTAAACCCTGGAAGGAAAGAGGCAAAAGTCACAACCAGTCCAATTTTAAAGGTTAAAATCACAATAAAAACTTTCTCTCTCGCTCTCAGTATATTCTCTTTGTGAATAGGTGCTGATTGATGACGTACGTCATTAATATGCAGTATGAAGCGGCACGCGACCTGGGCACAATACACACATGTGACAAAGCACAGCAACATACACACACAAAACACGCACAGCGACCAACATCTTGCGCGTCGTAACAGAAATATTATACTGTATATTTTTTGGCCAGGCAGTGTAACTTACAAATGTGATCACAATTTGCACTTTATTTATTTATTTATTTATTTTTGCAGAAAGAAGCTGGAAAAGGAACTGGGAGAGTACATCATACTCACTGTCACATATATAGAAACAGTGCAGGGGTTTTGTGACAAAGAACCCCAATGGACCTTACAGAGAAAATGTGAGCTTGAGATGATGAGAAGCATTAAAGACCGAGCTGATCAAAGGATGAAGCTCGAGACTGAGCTAGGAGAAGTTCTGACGAAGACTTTAGCCGCCCTGGAGGAACTCCATCACTTCCTGGATGCAGTGGAGAAGCTAGCCGTCACCTCACTGTTTGTGTTTAATAGCAACAAATTAATGCCAGAAGGGTTTAGTAGTAATAATGTGTGTTCAGCTATCATAACAGCCAGAAATGTGTCCCCACTCCTCATCCTCTTCAAGAGAGACGCAGAAGCTTTCTTCACGCCAAGCTTCTGCAACGTGGACGTCTTGGTCTTAGTGCTGGACAAATACATCCACATCACTCAGCAAATCTGTAGGAAGATGAATAGTTTATGTTATAAAGTTGCACCAAACTCTTGTAAATCCAGCAAGTAAGTATCAATCAGGTAAATACATTTTCACCCCCAGTGTCCTGGTCAAAGTCCACAACAGGCTCTTGAGTGCAGCTCAACCCGAGGAGATCTTGTTTCACTATACTGCTGTGTATTAACAATGGTATTAACAAATATAAAATATGCAGTGTGACCTGCACAGGTGTAATACTCGATCCTCAGACCCTGAGAAGCTCAAAAGCTGTTTATTTTTAATGACCCAGGCACACATCCCTCTTCGAAGATTTAGTGTGCAATTATAATAATGCGTATTTTTAAAAAATGTTTTGATTGGCCAGGATAAGCATTGATTACAAGCTTCAATAATCATTCCTTAAATGTGATTGTGACTTTTTTGTAAAGGTCTGAAACCTATGCTAAACGTCACAACCTTTAGTGAATATTGTTACCAAAAAAACACATAGAGAGGGATGTCTACACACTTGGCTCACACATACAATGTCCATGAGGGTCTGTAGCTCTTGTCTTGACAGTTTCAATTTTGCACCTCTGACTGCTGGATCAGTGAACAACATACAACATACAAAAAAAGGAAGAAGTTCAGTTTATAGCATCGTAATGGTCTTCAAGTTAAAAGGTCTTTTGTTTTCACATGTATCCTTAAACATATGGGACCTTCTTCAGCAGCAGTGATTGTCTCCAAGTAATGAGAGCTCTAACCAGAAGTAGGGCACCAGGATGGATCGGCACGTATGGAGAGACCTCAGAGAGCCACTTTTGTTGGCTTTTCACCTCCTGCTGTTGCTGCATCTGGCAGCACATTCAACAAAAGATACACAGGTCTATAGCTCCATTTTTAACATAATTTTGTTTTTGCAGATGCCTAACATCCAAGGGTGTGGATAGAGACAATTGAGCAAGTGTCACCCGAGCATAGCATAGACTGTGCATGACAGTACCTCAGCTGGTTGACTACATTACATTAATTTGGGGAACTGCTGGCACCTCCTGCCGTAGGAGCACGGCCAATCATGCTCCCTGGACTCCCTGTTGAGATGCTAGGGCAAATGAAAATGTTCCCACCAGACAGAAGACACCAGTGTGAAATGTTTTACAGTCAACAGCCCCAACTTCTGATCTTTCTCTCTGCGTTAACACAGCAGTAGCTTGTATTGATTAGTTTACCTTGCAAACGACCAGTGTGACCTGCACAGGTGTAATACTTGATCCTCAGACCCTGAGAAGCTCAAAAGCTGTTTATTTTTAATGACCCAGGCACACATCCCTCTTCGAAGATTTAGTGTGCAATTATAATAATGCGTATTTTAAAAAAAATGTTTTGATTGGCCAGGATAAGCATTGATTACAAGCTTCAATAAGTCTTGATTAAGATGCAGTATTACTAAAACTGTAGACTGTCACACAGTGGAGTTGATGTAATACAGCTCCTTGCTGATACTGAGCAAAATAAAGAGAAGTTTAGAATAACAGAACTGTGACACATCTCTGTTTTTGTCAAATATCCACCTTATGTATGCAAATCCCATGAACAATTTTAATTCTGTAGTAATATCTGAGAAAATTAATTGTGTGCAATTTTCATATTAACTTCACACTGCATATGTCTTTTCTCAACTTAGAGGGTAGGTTTTGGCAAATTGCTAATGTTTAGGTACAGTATTCCCATTTCTTACATCACATATGTTTCAGGTGGAAAAATGGCAAGTTATCATTGGAGTTTGATCGGAGAATAAGGAATAAACTTCACCATTTGAGCCAACTAATTAACATCAGGTACATTTTACTCCACAACTATATTTTTATTTTGGAATATGCTGTATGAACCACATATACTGTATTTGCAGTTTTAGTGTTTTGCTTGTTTGTTCATGTTATTTAATAGGGATTTTTTAATTATGTACTATTGATTGTAAATTCATATGGAAGATGTTTGATTATACTCGTTATAACCTTTTCTTTACAGGATGGATAAGTCGTTCAGGCTGACTTTCCTCTTTGGTGTGAAGGCACAAGACTTCATCAATATATTTAGTGAGCGTCGCTCCAGGATGTTCCAGTTCCTGTCTGATTTAGAGAAAGCTGCAACTAAGCTGGACAAGATGAAGAAGGGCTCCAACATCTCCAATGTTGCTGGAAGTTCACTCGGTATTGCAGGAGGTATTTGCTCCATCATAGGGTTAGCTCTCGCTCCCGTCAGTGCAGGTGCATCTCTGGGACTTACACTCACAGGTGCTGGTCTTGGCGTCACCAGTGGCATCACCGGCCTTGTTACAAGCATCACTGAAACGGCAGTCAACATGCATCAAGGTAGAAAAGCAAACAACATCTTCATCAGGTTTATGAAAGATATTGAGGAGCTTTTGGATGTCATGGAACAGGTGGGTGGCAGTGAGCGCCCAGCAGAATTTACTTTTGGGGTTAATCTAGTACATGAAGCTCAGAAACTGTGTGTTCTTGGTAAATCAGTAGCCCAAGATATTGTTGAGTTTGTAGATGTAACATCAGGATTACAAACTATCAAAAATGAGGAAGCAATTGCAAGGACAGCTAAGATCGGACTGAAAAGGATTAAAACAGCTCAGAACTTCCCTGCACACGCTGTAAATCTCCCTGATGTTAGGCAGATGACTAAAGGAGGTCTTTTAAAGTCAGGCAGGGTGAGCTTCATCACCGTAAATGCCTTTTTCATTGGTGTAGATGTTTTTTTCCTTTATAGAGACATTCAAAACCTGTCTGAAGGCAGTAACAGTAATGAAGCTCAGCTCATTCGCTCTAGATCAGCTCTGTGGCGCTCAGAGGTGGAGGCATGGGAGAAGATCTTTAAACATCTGTGTGAAGGAATCTCAACATTTGACAAGAACTGGGAAGTTCTACAGCAGCCTTTCCACATGTAAATAATTATTCTGATGTCAGATGGAGCACAATCCTATATTTTAAGCAAAATCTTTTTAAATTCCGGTCTACCTTAAATTGTGCATAACAACAACAAGTTTAAAGAAAGATAGATAGATACTTTATTGATCACAAAGAAAATTTCCCAAAGGATGGCATTGAAACTGCTGGAGAAATCAAAGAACATGTTCCTCACAGCACTCTTTCCTTTGTCGAGGTGGGAGGAGGAATGATACAGCAGGTATAGGGTGCCATCGTCAACACCAACCTTCTCCCGGTTGGCAAACTGCAGTGCATGATTGACCTGAGGTCTGAGGAGAATAAGAATCAGTCACTCAAAGATCTTAATAATGTGTGAAGTCAACGCCACTGTCCTGAATTCATTGAGCTCCTTAGGGCAGCTTTTCTTAGGAACTGGGATGAGTCAAGATGTTTTTCAAAGGTCAGTGGTACTCTATAGCTGCAATCTCAGGTTGAAATTGTGCTGAAGGGGCTTAGCTAATTCTTCACCACAAGCTCTCAGCTTTCTTGGGCAGACCTTATCCGGGCCAGCTGCCTTACTGGAGCGGAGCCTCCTCAGACCCTTTCTGAGCTGATCAGCAGTAATTGTGGGGGGACGGGGATCCAAGGTGCATAATGTGGGGGATACAGACTGTGGTTCAGGAGGAAGGGAAGTGAGAAGTGGACAGGCAGTAATAACAACAGGGGCAGGACAATCAAACCTGTTGAAGAACTGGTTAAACTCCGTAGCCCTCACAACACTGGGAGGACATGCAGCTCGTCACTCCGTCCTCCTGCAAGTCCTCCCATATCGTATCCATAAACCTCCTCTTGGTCCTTCTTCTTCTCCTCCTGCCTCCAGCTCCATCTCTAACATTCTCCTCCCGATAAACCCCTCATCCCTTCTCTGCTTATGTCCAAACCATCTTAATCTGGGCTCTCCAACTTTGTCCCCAAACCGTCCTACCTGCCCTGTCCCTCTAATATAATCATTCCTAATTCTATCCATTCTTGTCACTCCCAAAGCAAATCGCAGAATCTTCAGCTCTGCCACCTTCAGCTCTGCTTCCTGTCTTTTTTTAGTCAGCAACAATCTTACAACATTGCTGCTCTCACTACCGTCCTGTAAACTTTTACTTTCGTTCTTGCTGCTACATTTCTGTCACAGATCACTCCTGCTACTCTTCTTCACCCATTCCTACACCGTGCCTGCACACTCTTCTTCACTTCTCCCCCACTATCATTGCTTTGTACAGCTGCCCCTAAATATTTAAACTCCTCTACCTTCCCTACCTCTACTCCTTGTACTGTAACTGCACCTTTCCTACAGCCTCTCTCTCATTTACATACATCTACTCCATCTTGCTACTACTGATCTTCATGCCTCTTCTCTCCATCCCCCCACCTCGCCATACTCATCTCATCCTGCTCCCTACTCTCGCTGCTGATCACAACATTATCTGCAAACATGAGTTAGTTTAGCCTACAGTTTCCAAAACCTTCACATACACAAGTTAAAGGGATACCCATTTGAGGAATATAACTTTTATATTTTGTTTTTTAAAGAAAGAACTCCACAACAAAGAAGATCTAGAAATTTTCTGTGTTCCAAAATTTAGACTTGTAGAGGAAATGAGGACTGAAATGGATTGTACTATCAGGTTGGTATTTTAGGTTCCAATTATTATTCTTTACAGAACAATTTTCTCCGTATTGGAACTGATAGTAGCAGCTCAGATAATTAAATGTTTAAGGTTAAAATGAGGAACAGCAGTAAAATGTTTTATCTCTGTTCTACAGTATACTGTAACTGTAACTACTGTAAATTCAATTTAATAATTTAAATGTGTGGTGGGTATTAGTATTAGTTGGAGATTTTGTGTGCACAAAATAATGATTACAGTGGCATGCAAAAATTTTGCCACCCCTGGTCAAAATTTCTGTTAGTGTGATCAGTTAAGTGGAGGGTGAAATGATCTTGAAAGGCCATAAAGTTACAGATGACACATTCCCTTAATATTCTGAACGAAATAATTTATATTATTTTTATTTTTTACATTTTTAAAATAACAGGAAAAGTGCCCGCAGCAAACGTTTGGGCACCCTGCATAATTAGTACCTAGTAGCTGCCCCTTTAGCAAGTATCACTCCTTGTAAATCCGTTTTGGATCCAGCCACTTTCAGTTGTTGTTTAAGAGATTTTCGTCTGTTCTTCCTTACAGCACTCTTTCAGTTCTGTGAGATTCCTGGGCCGTCTTGCACGCACTGCTTTTTTGAGATTTTTTGCGGTATTTAGGTCAGGAGACTGTTAGGGCCATGGCAAGACCTTCAGCTTTGACCCCTTGAAGTAGTCCATTGTGGATTTTGAGGTGTGCTTAAGATCCTTATCCATTTGTAGAAGCCATCCTCTTTTCAACTTCAGCTTTTTTACAGATGGTGTTATGTTGAATCCATTCTTCCCTCTACCTCCGTGCAATTGGCTGCAATTCAACACCAAAACATGATCGATCCACCCCCATGCTTAACAGTTGGATTAGTGTTCTTTTCATGAAGTTCTTTACCCTTTGTTCTCCAAACATACCTTTGATTGCAACCGAAGAGTTATATTTTAACCTCATCAGTCCACAGAACTTTCTCCCAAAATGCATCAGGCTTAGATTCAGATTCTAAACTTTGTGGTGTGGACGCAGAAGAGGTTTTCTTCTGATGACTCTTACACGAAGGCCATATTTGTGCAGGTGTCGCTGAACAGTTGAACGGTGCGTGGTACTCGAGAGTCTGCCAAATTTTCCTGAAGGTCTTTTGCAGGTTCTGACCTGCTTTTTTAGCAATTCTACGAGTAGTTCTCTCGGATATATTTTTTGGTCTTCTAGACCTTATCTTGACCTCCACTGTTCCTGTTACCTGCCATTTCTTAATTGCATTCCAAATTAATAAAATCGGTACCTGAAAACAGTTTGCTATCTTCTTATAGCCTTCTCCTGCTTTGTGGGCATCAGTGATTTTTATTTTCAGAGTGCTCGGCAACTGCTTAGAGGAACCCATGGAGAAAGTAAAAGGAGTTTACTGTAGGTATTTAGAAAGCTTTGAAATTTGCATTACCTGCATTGCCTTTTCTTACGATGGCTGTAAACCAACCATGACCCTATCAGGCTAATTAAGGTCTGAACCCTTGGTCAAAGTTATCTCAGAGCTCAAGTCTCCTGGGGTTCCCGTTCTTTTGCAGGGTGCTGCTTTCCCTTTTTCACTCTAAAATTGTAGAAAATAAAAACAATATACTGAAATTGCTAAGAACATTGCAAAAGAGTGTTCCATGTTTAACTTTTTGGCTTTTTGAGATCATTTTATCTTCCATAATGCTTTATCTTCCATAATGTTTAACTTTTTGGCTTTTTGAGATCATTTTATCTTCCATAATGTTTTATCTTCCATAATGCTTTATCTTCCATAATGTTTAACTTTTTGGCTTTTTGAGATCATTTTATCTTCCACTTTCTTAACTGTTTACATTAACAGACATTTTGACTAGGGGTTCCCAAACTTTTGCATGCCGTTGTATGTTGATTGCAGATTTATAGGCACTGTCTCATTACTTTAGTTCACACTGAAAGGATGACATAAAAAAAATAACAGAAGGTGATTATAATCCTGATCTCAGGATGTGGATAAACTTAAAGTTTCAGCATCTTGCCTTAATTTTATATTTCATTTGACAATGTTATTTCCACGACAAGTACAAAACTTAAAAACAGTTTACCCTTCTAGAGCCATTGCAGTTAGTGATTCAGGAAGTCTCCATTTAAAATCCCACGAACACAAAAACAATAAAACCCAGGGGAACATGACACCATAGGAACCATGACGTATGAGAGCAAATGCATTAATATGAACCTGTAATTTGTAGCTGCACTATTGTCAGACCTGCTGTTATAGAAAATTAATCACCACCTTTGTGACCAACCAGAATCCAGAATCCTACAGTGTCATGGCAGTAATTATATTATTAAATATATGATAAATGCTTTACAGGTTACAAAATAGTTTAAGAAACAATAATAACAGATATAATAACAGATCAGAATGTAATAGTTGAAGGATCTTTTTCGTTTGCTCTTTATCTGCTCTGAACAGCAAATAGGAAACACTTTCGAAAAAGACAATGCAGACGATTCTCTCTGCTGGTGTGGCAGTGAAATTCACAAGCTCTCAGGTTTTCCATTGCATGTCTGCTTATTTTAATACAGTATCATTATCATCCATCGCCACATGTTGCAGGTTTTTAGCACATACTGTAGTTATCCCATGTGTTACTTATTTTTTCATTTATTATACAATATAAAGTGTGTATTGCATTTAATTTACTTAAAGAATAAAACATCAAAGGCATAAACTGTTACACGAAATGTAAACAAAAGCACAGTATGTGGCCAGTTTGTCCCCAGAAGGACGATTCGTAGTTTTATGGAATCTATTGCGGAAGTGGGGAGGAGGATGAAGTTCAGGGAATGTTTGTGTGAAAAGGCATGTGTGGTGTTAAGATTATTACATTAAATACATAAACAATGATCACAGAGTCAAAAAAATGTAAGAGGAATAAAGACATGAGATGGAAGTAGTTTGGCCTCCTTTTTTCCAAACCATTCAGATTTACTACATAGTCAGATATCTTTCTCTAGCTGTCTGTCTACTTTGGTCGATCAGATTTATGTAGAAGGAAATTACTTAGCATTCATTTTTAATGTGTTTATTATGCTGGTGTTTGTCATTTGGTTTTCATAAAACGTGTAGCTGATTATCGACAAAGCAGTGGAATATAATAATATGTTTATGAATAACTTAACCAAAAAGGGGGGATAGAAAAGAGCAGTGGGCCTGGAACAGATGTGATTCACAGCAACAAACTGACAACAATCGGACAGATTAGACCTCAGTGAATGAGAAGTCTGTACAGAAACAGGATGACTGTTTACTTCAGCTAAGAAAGAATCAGGTAAAAGCATTTCCTTTACTTTATTGCCCATTTTCCATCTAGGGTTTTTATGATTTCAATCATATTTTTTTGTCATTTATTTAAAAAAATTATATTTAAAATTGTCAAATTTAAGACCATACCTCAGAATATTTCTTTACAGGAAGGGCGAGTTGTTCAGGCTGACATTTCTATTTGGTGTGAAGGAACAGAACTTTAATAATGAATATATTTAGTGAATTTTGTTCTAGGATGTTTCAGTTCCTGTCTCATTTAGAGGAAGCTGCAGTTCAGGATAAAGTAGGGCTCCAACATTCCAGTGTTGCTGGAAGTTCACTTGGTATTGCAGGAGGTATTTGCTCCATTATAGGTTTCGCTCTGGCTCCTGTGAGTGCAGGTGTATCTCTGGCCCTCACACTCACAGGTGTTGGTCTCGGTGTCACCAGCAGCATCACCGGTCTCGTTACAGGCATAACTGAAGCGGCAGTCATAATTCATCAAGGTAAAAAAGCAAACATCTTTATTAGGTTTATGAAAGATATTAAGAAGCTCTTGGATTTCTTGGGACAAGTGGACAGTAGTGGGTGTCCTGCAGCAGGTCCTTTTGGGGTTAATCTTGTACAGAAAGCTGGGAAACTGGATGATCTTGGCACATCAGTAACCAAAGATTTTGTTGAGTTTGTAAATGTAACATCATTCTCATCAACTCTCAAAAGGCAAAAAAACTATTACAAGGACAGCTAAGATAGGACTGAAGAGTATAAAGCAGTTCAGAGATTCCCTGCATGTGCTGTAAATCTTCATGATATCGGGGCGATGGCCAGAGGAACACTTTCAAAGTCAGCCAGGGTGGGCTTCACCACCTTAAATGCCTTCTTCAATGGTGTAGATGTTTGTTTCATGTCAGCTCATTTGCTCTAGATCATCTTTATTATCTCGATCAGTTCTGTGGTGCTTAGGTGTGGGAGAACATTTATAACCATCTTTGTGAAGGAATCTCCACATTTGACAAGAACTGGTCAGTTCTACAGCAGCCTTAGGATGGAGTCATTTTACTGACCTTTAATAATTATTTCATAAACAACATAATGTACATTAAATTGTTCATGGAATAAATATTAAAGGACAGTCAAAATGACTTAGTTTGTCATTCTTAATAAATGATGTTATGTGAACCATATGGAATATAAAAAAATATAAATTTCCCCTGTTTATTTCCTTTAGGAACACTGACTAGTTGCTTGTACATATAATAATAATAGATAACATACAGTACTGCTTTACTTGACTTCTCTCCTGTGAACATCCTGACACGCCTAACCTTAATCTTAATGCAGTGCTGTTTTCGCTCCAGAGCAGCTAATTCATGTTGTTATACATCTGAGCAGTTGAGGGCTAAGTCCTTGCTTAGATCACAGAAGTGGCAGATTAGTGGTAGAACCTACCTGTGCAAATGTGAAGATGAAAATATAAAAGAAAAAAAAGGTGAAGGGGTAACTCAGTGGTTAAGGTGTTGGACTACTGATCAGAAGGTCCCCGGTTCACAGACCAGTCCCACCAAGCTGCTGCTGTTGTACTCCTGATTACACTTACCTGCTGTAAATATACAGTAGATTTAAGAGATATTAATCATATCTCGAAGATCTGGAGGAGTGTTAGGATTAGTTAGTTGTGCATGTTGTCAGTCTGTGACACAAACAATTACTCATAGGGACGTGTTCAGTAAACTGATCTGTACAAATTGAGAGAAAGAAGAAGAAAGGAGTCTCCAGTTCCAGCATGGTAGAGGAGCTAAAGCTGTACCTATAGGTTTTCCCACATTGCTTATGTTTACACTGCTCTACAGTTTCTTAGTAACAAGCATTTGTCTTATTAACTTAGGAGACAAAACAAATAGAGGCAACTGAGAGAATGAGTGTTTATAGCCGCTATATGTGATAAGAGGAAATAACTGGTGTCACCAACATTACATGTATAGTAACTCTTAAGGGGTTAAATCATGACACAGGCTCTTTAGTAAATAAAATTTGTAACTCACCCTTCAGAATGCCAGCCCAGAAACACAGCCCAGTGGGGCTTCAGTTTATTTGAGTTTTAGCAGTCTCAATGCCATCTGAAATAATCTACTAAGAACAAAGAAAACCAATAATTGTCTATAACATTTGGAGATTTCAGTATACGGCTGCACCCTGCTTTGGTGCTGGATTATTGTGTGTCTTTCTCGCCCCGATTCTCTCGCGTTCCGTTTCATACTTTTCACATTTCCAAGTTCACTTTGTTTATTTTTTCCCCATTTTTCACCTCTCCATTTGGAGTGTTACCTCGCTCTCCGATTTCTTGGTTTTGATCTTGCGCTTCCCTTTTTGTCTACGGCTTTTGTTTTATGTTTTTGGATCTGTCACCTCTCTTTTTTCCCCGGTTACCAAACTTACGCTCCCCCTTTTTGACTACGGCTCCTGCTTTGCAATTTGGCTCCGGTACCTCGCCGACTGATTTCCCGGTTTATTGATCCTCATTTTCGCCTTTTGACCACGCCCTCGTCTAACGGTACAGTCTTTCTTCTGCGCTTGGATTCCTCTCATTCTGCTCTGTGACACCGTGCAATACAGAGAAATACAAAAACCCAAGAGCTACATCTCAGACCCTACAGACCTCACTGGGAATGTTTCA
>JAOVVA010077747.1:0-12987 GCA_028565275.1 Leiocassis micropogon
GGGGTGCGTGTTGGAAGGGTCGTGTGATGTCATTAAAGGTCAAAAAGCAAAATTACTGTTATCAAAACTATTTTATTTAATCAAAATTGTATATTTTTCAGATAGATACATAGATAGATAGAGCTACTTATAGCACTTTAAAGACATTAAAGACATTCAAAGAAAAACTTTTTGCAAACAGGAATTCAAACCCTTATAATATAATAGGTATTTTATTACTTTTTTTGGATTTCATTTTTTAAATATCTGTTACAGGGTGTAAATCAATTCCACTATCTTTTTTTTTTCTATTTTGAGCACAGGAAGTGGGCGTGGTCTGTATATTATTTTTTATAAAAGAGTCATTTTAATAACCTTATTGTATTGGTTTAGAGACAGAATGTAGAATTTATTCACATGTAATGCTGAAACGTGCTTGTCTTTTTAAACACACTCGTATCGATTCCGGAAAAATGCTCATCTAGCGCCACCTGCAGTAAAGTAAGATGATAAAAAAAGCAAAGATGTGATTTAAGTTCTGACCGCTAGAGGGCGGGGCAGATCAACGTAACATCTTAAAACGTACGTTATGGTAATACAACTACTCTATTACTACTACTACTACTACTACTACTAATAATAATAATAATAATAATAAGTTTACCAAAATTATATGTATAAAATAAATGTAGTAACACGATGAGGATGGACAACAGCAATGTAGCAATGTAATAATGTAGCTAGACGTCAGATCTGAGGATGAAGGTTTGGTTTTTATCTCAAAATCTAACTAACAAAACAAAAATATAAACATAATATAAAACTTGAAAGAGCAAAGAGATTTTTTTACATTGATAATCTTATTATTATTAAATAATAATACCTACATGCCATATCTTACTTTATTGCACATCCTGTTTGTTTGATACATTTTATTTATTTATATTATATAAAATTATGTTTTATATTGCACCTTTGTAAATTGTAAATATTTTAAAATTAAAAAAAATATATATATTTCTCTTAGTGCAATTTTTCCTTGCAGTAAAATCCTTCTGTCTTTCCACTTTACCCTACCTTTTTTTAGGTCATGAACCGTTGTACTGTATGTCTTACTGTGTAGAGTTTGTATATGGTAAAAATACAATTGTTACAATTGTAACAACTTGATGATAATAATAATAATAATAAGAAGAAGAAGAAGAAGAAGAAGAAGACAACCACATTTATAAATATAATTTTAGTGTACTATGAGGATGAGGATGTAATAATGTAGTTGGAGGTCAGATCCGAGGTTGCAGGTTTGGCTTTTATGTCAAAATCTAATGTTTACTTAGAGAAGTACTACTACAATAACAGTAATAATAATAATAATAATAATAATAATAATAGTATCTGGAACTCGGATCTCAAAATCTAACAAAACAAAATACAAACATAAGATAAAACTTGAAAGAGTAAATAGAAGAAGAAATTATGTTTACTAGATAACTAACAATAAAACCTAAATTAAATAAATATAAATTAAATATTCTATAAATATAATAAAACTACGAGGACGGATAATACAGTAATAATAATAATAATAATAATGTCTCGCGGGTCTTTTATTGTAAGCCGAGCACTTCCGGTGGCGCGTGCGTCTGTATGCGCGCGCTCGCTCTTTCTCTCGGTGTCGCTGGTTGTCTCTGTATTCGCGCGCGCGCGTGTTAGGAGGGCGGGAGCATGGAGCGGTAAGTGATGCGCTCATCAGATCCACAGTAACGGGCACTTTTCGCCAAGTTGCCGCGACACCGACCCCTACAGCAGCACTGACACTGCGGCATTAAACGTTCGTTCGGATTATTTTACGATGTGTAAGTTCACCAGACTCGTGTCGCTGCTAACACGCTAGCTGGCGAGAGAATCCGCCGCCGCTCGCGCTGTGCTATCGATAGACCCAGCTTTATTCTCCCCCCCTCTCTCTCTCTTTAGCCAGAGCCTCCTCCTCCACCCCACCCTTATTCCGTGTTACTGCTCTACGATTGGCTGACAGGTCTTATTTATCGGAGCTGTCCAATCAGTGCACGGTTCATGAAAGCGCAGCAGCCATTCGGTGCAAAGGAGGCGGGATTTTGCGTTTGGAATACGGGTGAGGAAGACGAAGAAGAACGCCTATGAGAGGAGGTAACATTAGTTCATATTATCTGGTTAGCTTGTGTGGCTAGCTGCGCGAGCTCGTTTCATCCCGTGTGTTTTCGGGAGACGTGAAGCGGAAACTCGTCACGGTGCTGCTCCGTGTCACCCCGCGGGAGTTATTAGTACGACTGGAGTGGTGACGAGTCTCGGTGCTGGTGTCGTTGCTAAGACAGCTAGGAGAAGCCGATTTAATCGGGTTAGCTCGTGGAGCGATGCGCGAGCAGCACGCCTGGAGGGCTCTTTAACACTAACCACTAGGTAGGTCCAATTATCTTCTCTAACTTAGTTTAGGTTAAGTGCTAACTTTTAAAAAAAAATTATTTTAAACCCATCTTTTCTATTCGACAAGGGCTGGAACCCAAACCTGAGTGCTCCCTCTGTAGGTGCCCTAGAGTAACTAACCCCTTGATATGATGTGTAGAACCAGAAAATTCAGGTCTGGTTTTTAAATTGTCTGTGGACAGAAATGCTGGCTTGCTCCATACACACACACACACACACACACACAAACACACACACACACACACACTGCAGGGTCTGTTTTTAAAGGCTGTATTAATAGCTTGCTAAAGCCGTAGAGATCTGAGTGCTCAGACCTGAAACCTGACAGACTGAGCCCTAGTGCACTTCCTGCAGATCAGTCGGCCGTCTTCTGTGTGTGTGTGTGTGTGTGTGTGGGGGGGGGATTGTTCTGTTGCTTTACCTGCACACGGGAGATCACACACACGCCGCCGCCACACTGGCCCCCTTTTTTTCCTTCTGTGAAGAAACGGTGATTCTGCAGGTATGATCTCATAAACCAACACCGTTTCACATATGCAGGAATGTCACATGACCCACCAGACTGTATTCACCTAAACGAGAATGCTTTCCCTGACGAATTTCAATTTTACTTCCTATTGTTTTCTCATGGAGTTTTTCCTTGCCTTGCCGTCGTCATTGCCCTCGGCTCCCTCATCAGGGACAGTCTGATCAGTGTAATGATTTATTATGTGTGCGTTCCGTCAGACTTTTCTGATTCTGTAAAGCAGCTTTTTACGACAACGACCATTGTTAAAAATGTTTTATGATTGAAAATTGAATTGGTTGCTCGATATCTAAAGATGTTTACGGGTTAAAGGTGATCTGGTCATGTTTTTTGTTTGGGGCCGATCACAGAAAACAGAATAATTTGACCGATATAGAAGAGCGATTGCTGGATCACAGGTGTGTGTTCTATTTATTGTTTAGTATTGTTTATTTATTTGCTACCAAAGGTTTACATGAGTTCATCTCAGGTTTAAGGGCAAGAAAAAAAAGAACAGAACGCATGCTGTGTAATTGACATGAAAGTTGATGATGATGCTGTTGCAGCCGTCTCTGACAGGCTTACAGTATGACGTACAAGTTGACGATGAAGTTGCCTGCTGGTACATTTGGTGAGGAATGCCTGTGACACGCCTGGGTTGGAACTACCTGCACACAAACAGGATTTCTGCTTTATATAGATGGGTAGACTAGAGGTTACTCGCCCGAGTGTTGATGACTATTACTTGTATCACTATATGCGCTCTGCAGTCTGATCTTCTTCTTTGTTGTTTAATGGCGGTTGGAATCCAGTAGGTTGGTTACATTTCCGCCAACTGTAGGTCTCATTCTTCTTCATCTTCCCAGCCTCTTAATCTGCATTCTGATCCAGGGTTTCAGTAGCTATGATCTCGGCTTGATGTACCCAGTTTCGCTGTCGTGTGGATGCAGTCGGTGAGGAACACCGGTGACATGGTTTAGGCAGATCCTGATGCCTACATGCCACTGTTACCTGCAAAAGAAATGTGAGGTCAACTCACTACCACTACTCGTGCTGCTGCAGTGTTTAGGCAGTCCTTATTTCGCGTTACGTAGACACGTTGCAGTCTGACCAAGCATAATATATTTTTTTTGTATATAAATATAGATTGATTATATATAAATAAAGATAGATATTTGTAGCCGTGCTAAATATATGCTTAAGATCTGAGAAAGTATCCCAAAGCACAACTCTCGGTTACTCATCAGAATTTTTCGAGACTCAGCACTGCCAGGCTTCCACTGATGAGCCCTTCAGCAAGGCCCTTAACCCTGTCTGCTTCAGGGGCGATGTATCCCGGCTGACCCGGATGTGCAGAAACAAACCTGTGCTGTAAGGTACATGTGAGAAATAACTGAATTTTTATCTTAATTATAGATTTAAAGCTTTTTAATTTTTTGCAACGCAACATGTACAGCATATTTCATTCTCTTATTATTTCATGTATATTATAAACGAACTGAAACCAATAGAATAGCCTGTGCTGAAATTTTCCATCCCTTAACCACCATCAAGCGTCTCTCTCTCTTTCTCACATACACACACCAGGATGCTTATCTAAAATGCGACGGTCCTGCTGTACTCATTCGTTATAACATGCAGCACATGGAACAAAGCTGTGTCAATGAATAACAAATCGAAACACTGCACGGGATGTTTTTAAGTAAACACACACAATGTGACTAACGTGTATTTGGCGAGCCGATCATGGCTACTCGTTAGCATTCAGAGAGGGCAGGCATTTCTTTATGAATTTCAGAACGTCTGCATTTTTAAGAGACAGTCTGTTCTTCCTCTTATCATCCGGAACGTGTGCAGTCGTGTATAGTGAATGAATAGTCGCTCACCGTCAGCATGCGCCAGGCATAAGGTAAACCCGGGCCGCCTCGGCCAGAGCTGCGGACCGCTCGTTATTTCTCTTTTTGTTTTTATTCTTGATGTAATGGTTTTTAGAGTAAGTCTCGAACTTCATGCTTTTGGCATTTCGACGTTCCCTTACATGGTTTTGCTTTAGAAAAAGCTTTGCATGTTGCAAATATGTCTTCTTTTTGAAAGAGACTTTGTTATATTCTCAGACCGGCGAGGGCATGTCAATGCGTCTGTCAAATGGAGTGTATTTTGCATCATCACAACAATATTGGTTTATGTGATCGGCTGGTCGAGAGACAACCGATCTTTAAAAATGAAGATCAGCAGATTTCAATCGCCTAAAAGTAAAAAAAAAAGTGCTTTGAAGTTTCCGTCTCTGGATAGATCCTTACACTGGGTTACTAGGTTACTTTTTCTTTATTATCACAATATCCGAGTGCTGATTGAACTCGTTAATATCACGAGTTTCTAAATATCCCATTTCGATGTGACATTTAACATTTATTTTTGCTACAATTCTAAAATACGTGTGAATAGTTTATTTAAACTATTTTCCGTCTTAAATGAAAACATATACGTGTATATACGTATAAAATCGATTTATTTATACACGTTATTGTTGGTCTTTTGATGTATGGTGTTGCAGGTGGTCCTCTCTAAATATAACAGTAGGTAGTGTCATCAACTTTAATCTTATATCGTGAGCTGCCGAAACAACAGCGGACTGAAGAACAAACATAGTCACGATGCGTATGATGAACGAATGAAACACGGACGGAGGCTCGGGTGAACCTCTAGTAAGAAATAATTTAATTTAGTAAGGAAAAAATGGATTTTGGATTAATACGTGACTCGATACATGAATTGGCACACACAAGAGTCACGTGACGCAAGTGAATAGATCTAACACACACCCCCATCTTCTGTACATTTTAAATGATAAATCCCTTTGAGTTTTATTACACTTCCAGTGTTTCGCAGATTACATTATCCAGAGCGACTTACAGAAGTGTCCTCAAATCGGACACCATCGCGAACGTTTCTTAAAAACCAGTCGATTTCTATTCATTGGCACTAATGAAAACAAGCCAACAGCCTGTCGTAAGACATTAAGACAAAAATCTCGGAATCATTGAATTACGTCAGAATAAACACTGACGCACAAATGAAGGACTTTAAGCTCTAAACTCCTCATAGGATTAAAAATCTAATTCTCACTTGTAAAGTGCACGCACCTGATATACAGCGACGCCCACAAAACTCCATTAAATGAATAAACAATCAGGAAAAAGCAGAAAGAAAGGTAGAAATGTAAGACTTGCATAGTTAGTTTGACTGCTATCTTAGTAAAATATGCAACCATAAATTAATACTCTTAAACAGTAAACTGAAGGCTGGATGCTCTAAACAAACTCAGATTTAGCCTTTGCTTCATTCGTTTTTAATGAAAATCTAGTTGGCTTGTTTAATCTCTCTGGCCAATAGAAAAATGAGAAAAAAAAACTAAAAGCAGGGATGCAGACATTTTTCTGTACCACACGGGACGCTGCGGTGATGCTGCTCGTCAATGTGTGAATAGCTAAGCGTGCACCACATGTGGTTTTATAGAGGAACTGCAGCTTTTTTACTAAGTCAAACGCAAACAGGTGTAAATTTAAATAATTGATTAAAAAAACGATTTTGGGGTCAGCGTGGTTGATGCATGGATTTCTGCAGAAAATAATCACCAAATCTATTTCCCCCTTCCCCATCTCTAACACCTACACTGGCGACCCATTCCAGCAAACATTAAACTGGCCAAAAATAGTCGCGGTAGGACGGAAGCAATTGGTAAAAATGTAACACAAAAAAATGCATTTAGAGACATTTGTACACGTGTACAGCTGTCTGGAGTTGCATGTATAGCTGTTACGTTGACTTTTAGCACAGGTTTTGTTCAATATATATCCTTCAAGCAAAAATCTGGATGATTGATGACAGTTTATGACAGCTGTTGTGAAGCAGATAACGTCAAACACGTCTGTTCAACTTTCATTTTGGAACTATTTTTCAACCGTGACCGGACGTGCTGGGGGGGGGGGGGAAGATGTCATTTCAACATTATTACCTCACGGTATGACATGAAAGGTGATGATGATGCTGTCTACTGTTGCACGGGGAGCGACGCCCACTACACCGGCCACCCAAACACCAGGCCAAATATAATTTCTGTTTTCTATAGATACTGGATAGTTAGTTAGATAGTTAGATGGATCCCCTATGACATTATATGTCTTGAAATGTATTGATAAACAGAATGTTGTTATTGTCTCGCAACTGTGGCGTGAGAGGAATAAAACCCTGTCACATCAGGCCACATCCTCTTCATCACACCGGGTCATTTTCAGAAAAGACTTTAAAAAATCTGTGTAAATGTAAATACTGAATCCCTGATGTAGTTGAGCGATCCGCTGACCGCATCTTTAAACTCTCGGGAGTGTACTGTGAGGCTGTCAAGCGGGCCTGTTTGGCAGCGCTCCGGTCTCGCTGAGGTCATGTGGAATGTATTTCCTGTTTGGGTCCCTTCAGTTTAGGAATGAAAGAAAGAAAGGGGGGAGAAAAAAAAGGCATGCCTTGCTGCTGAGTCGATGCCGAGCTTGAAAACCCGATCCAAGGGCTTGCTTCAGATATTTCATGTAATATTCTCTCTCTCTTTCTCTCTCTCTTTCTCTCTCCCCTTTTCTCTCTTTCTTTGTGTGTATGTGCGTTTTGGAGCGAGTTGGCCCAAGCAGACGTACTTAAATGATTTTTACACGATCTGATGTTCAGGAATGAAAGAAAAGGGATGCGATCATAAAAATTTATGGGAAATAAGGAAACATGAAAGTGGTGGATATAAGAATGCCGGATAAACAGTTAGGAGTCCTTTCCTACTTTCCAAGGTTTTCATCCTGAATTGGTGCGAGCTTGAGATTTGAGACTTAAGTGCGAGTACGATAGCAACATCATCACAGTGTGGTGCGGTTCAGGAGAAATCCTAGCCCGGCAAAAACGTTTCGTCCATGCTGGAAGTTTTGAATTGTGGTTGCCAACTAAACAGGCATCGTAGCATTTCTTATTCGAAGGTGGATCGAGGTCGTTTTTTAGGTGCTTTCTGTCTGGTTGTAATGGATTGTAGAGTCGGTATGTATGCTGAATTTCTTGTTTAGTGTTGATGAAGAGAGCTTTGAGCTGTCACTACTGGAGTGCACTCTCGTAAAGTGTGGTGCAAATCTCCTAAAAAGGGTAAATCCAAATCCAAACAAACTTGGTGTATAATTTTCTCCTACCAATTTTCTCCTATTGAATGTTAGAGTGCACCACCTGTAGGATTATAGAAGAACTGCAATATTTTGATTTACGATACATGAATTGCCACACAGAAGAATTGTGATGCAAATAAGAATCATGTTAACAAATAAAAATAATACACATGAGTTGTCTGGTCCACACAAGGAGGTTTCAGCCACACACGAGAACCTTTCTCATGTGCACAAGAAACATCTCGCCGTGCATCGGATAATTTTTTTTTTCCCCTTTTATACAGACGACCCTACACAATAAACTACTAAACATTATGCTCTAATAGACAATACGCCACACGGCAAGCTCATAGTTTCATTTGAGAGATCTTAGCAGTTCTTGACAATTCTTAATTAATTATGATGTTTAGTAGATACTGTGTAACAGTTAGTAGGTAAATTGTGACAGCTCTTGACACTTCAGCATGGTTTTTAATCACGTCTTAACAATTCGTAGTCAACACGTAGTCAGTTCGGAGGTGATTAGATCGTGTAACATGAGATTGAGTCTTCAGAACTTTCATGAATCTCACTTTGGGACAGTTCCCCAAGCAGTGCTGTAAATACCCCTCTTTGTACCGAGAGTTGATAGTTTTCCTAAAACAGCACATTCTGAGATGTCTCATTCCACTTCCTGGTTTGAGCAATCTGTGAACAATGGACCACTTTTCAGTTCAGCGCCCGAAGCACTTGTGCCTTTCATAGGCGTTTCACATACGCTATGACACTCTGACCCCAAGGCCTGTCGTTCTGAGAAACTCCTGATGGTATCTCCGACAGGGCTGCTAAACTGGAAAGTCCGTTCAGTCCTCACTGCTCATCTCTCCGTCGACGGCCATGTTGGTTTCGGTCTCATGTGTTTAACTGGGAAAGTGCTCCATTACGCTGTTTTTTTATCTTGTTAATAAAGAATGTCACATGATTTTCACTTTTTATTCCAATAGGACAAGCGTAAACCTGCATTTCTTTGTGTTAAAATGCACAATAAAACTGTCCCTAAGATGTTGGAATGCACGGTTTGTCTCCTACTTAAATGTTAAATAAATGCAACTAAACAAAGTATACATAGACATGCATACAGAGTCGTCGTGCGAATTTAAGCAATAAATTGAAAGATCCATCTAGCTATATATTAGCTATATATAATATTAAAAAATGAAAAACAGAACTGCGTTTGTCTTGCCGCCGGACGAGTAGCGAGCGTTTGTGTAACAGTGGGCCATGTCATCGAATCTAACAGTAGATGTGTCATGATTACCTTTTACGTCATACTGTGAGGTAACAATAGTGTAGCAGCATGACCGCACACTTCATTCACAGGTAATATTAGCACACGGGCGTCTGTAGTCAATTGCAAATTAAAAAACTTGGCACCAGTAAGTAGAGCTAGAGTTGTAGTTTATAGGTACTGAATTTTTGACCAATTAGAATTAAGAATTTAACTGACTAAATCTCAGTTACTTCAAGTGCTTTAATCTGATTGGTCAAACAGCATACCACGAGTGCCTGTATCTTCCGTAACCGCACCGGGAGGTTTCAATCTTCGCTCTGTTCACCAGGTAAAACTCCACTTCTTTTTCTCGAAGACGGCTACTACAGCAGAGTCAGCGACATCATACACCTTGTGTATATTTTCCGAAAAGAATTTGATGTTTATCAGTTGAAGGTAATAAAATGTGCTATAAGTGTACTTAATTTACTTTAAAAAATCTTTTAAGGGGAACATACAGGTCAGTGTGAGCCAGCCTGCTGACGTGCTGTAAAGTGAGCGTGGCTTCTTTGGGATCTGTTTCTGCAAGTTGAGTGAAAACAAATGTGTCTGGATTTGTTACTTATTTTATGGTCATTTGTTTTTTCGTGGAAATGTAGGGAAAAAAAATACAACGTTCAGTGTAATCTGAATATCGGCGCAGCTTTGATTAAAAGTAGCAGAATTTCCCTCTCTATTGTGGTTACAAACATCGTTACACTTGTTAGTCGTACGCCGGAGGGTTGAGGCATTTCACCCTCAGGTGCTCTCTAGTTGTTTGTTTTTTATTATTTTGTTTTTGTTTTGTTCTGTGGGTTACATCATCATCATCATCATCATCTCTCACACACACACACACACACACACACACACACAGACACTTAAAAAGGTTAATGATATTTAATGATTTCTTAGTGATTTCTTTTTTGTGTCCTGTGTATGGTAATTAGTGAACTGGTTGCGGTGTGAGAGGAACGTAGCCGTTGTGTCTCAGTGATGTTTTCAGCTTCGGTGTTTGAGGTTTAACAAAACCACTCAGACTCATTCTGTGTAAAGTTCTCATTTGTAAAGTTGACTTGTTATTGACACAAACAGTTCCAGTACAGGGGATGTTTGTGCCTCATGTCCTGGCAGGGACACCAGATCCGTCCTGACTCCTACTGATAATCAATTTATCAATTTGTGTGTCTCTGTTTTTCCCTCTGTTTCTCTGTCTTTTTCTGTCTCTGTCTCTCTTTGTGTCTGTTTCTCTGTCTCTTTCTGTCCTTTTTTTGTCTGTCTGTCTTTCTCTGTCTCTGTCTTGGTTTGTCTTTCTCTCTGTCTCTCTCTGTCTTTCTCTGTCTTTCTCTCTGTCTTTCTGTCTCTTTCCCTTTCTCTATTTATCTCTCTGTCTTTTTCTATTTGTCTCTCTCTCTCTTTGTCTTTCTCCGTCTCTTTGTCTTTCTGTCTCTCTCTGTCTTTGTGTCTGTCTCTTTGTCTTTCTTTCTGTCTCCCTCTGTCTTTCTCCGTGTCTCTGTCTCTTGGTTTTCCTCTCTTTTCTATTGCTCTTTCAATCTCTCTGTTTTTCTTTCTTTAGATCAAACTTCAAAGATCAAATTTAAAAAGCTAAATTTTTACTGAGCAGGACATACCTCTATTGCTATCCGCCAGAATTATTATTGTTTTTGAACAAACTTGGCAAAAATTCACTCTTAGCACATGGGATGCCGGTGTGTGAACAGTTTAGAGTATACCACCTGTAGGATTCTAAAGAAATGGTGACGTTGTCTTAAGCACATTTTGAGCGTGTGGTCGGGTGCGCTCAGCTTCTAACAGGCGCGTTTCGAGACTAATTAGCGATCACTGTGTTTTGAGACAGGTAGAATGAATTTGTAAGGAATTTAACACATTAAAAATGAGTTCCTGTTGCACCGTCCGGATGCTCGTGCACTCGGCACAGAATAATGTTATAAATGTAATAAATAGTTTAAAATCTATTTTGGAGTTAGTGTGGTGAGGGATGCGTCAGCACACAAAAGAATCGTAATTCATAACTTCCCCACCCCCGACCCCGAATTCTCTTGTATCTCTTGTGAATTTACTCATCAATTTCCTAGTTAGCTAGGTTAGCATGCTAGCGTTAGTTAGAGTGCAAAGGCTCATCAGTTTGCTAGTGAGAAATTGCTTTGACCTACTGAGACGGTGAGCTCTGAGCGAAGCACTGCAATCTGAATACTAGCAAAAGCACTTGCGCACTCGGTTCACCCTCCCATGTGGTTTTGAAAACAACGGCTTGCGTGTGTTTATACGTCACACTAGAAGGCAACATTGTTGCGGTAAACGCTACACCTTGTCTGATGGCAGAGTGTCACGCGCTGCTGGAAGGCACACACTGAGGCGGCACAGCATTTAACTCATGGGTTGTACATGAATTACAAAACGACAGGGTTTTGGGAAGGGGGGTCGTCTCTGTGTCGTTGTGGAAGTGCCTTGTCTGACGCTCTCTCTCTCTCTTTCCCCCTCTTTTTCTCTCTCTGCCTTTTTTTTGTCCCTCTATTTTCTCACGTTTTCTCTCTCTCTCTTTCTCTCTCTCTCTCTCTCTGTGTGTCTGGTGTCAATTGTGTTATGTGATTGGATCCTTCATTTCCCTCCGGGTGAAGCTTCACCTTTTGCAAATGTGCCCATGTCTGTTACATAAGAGGCCCCGACACCACAGCCTCAGGCCACTCTCGGATCCATTTCAGCCGCGCACACACACACACACACATATCCTGAACAATAAAGAACAGCTATAAATCAGATGTACAGATAAAATAAATAAACATGGCAGTATAACATTATTATTATTATTATTATATTAAAGTTGAATATTAAATAGGGAAAAAAAAAAACAATCAGTCTGATCCTGTGACAAACGGAAGTACATTTGAAAACTGAATAAAGAGATTTTCAGCTTCAGGTCATGTTTACAGGGATGTTCTGGACCGCACACACACACACACGCACGCACGCACACACACGCGCACACACTTCTTGTCACTGATTTCCATGAGGACGTTGCTGAATGTCCGGTAGGTTTCCTGCTCACGTGACTGCTGGTCTGACTGATGGAAAACTTAACCCCACCAGTCCACTCCTGGAGCTCACCGGACGTCAGAACAGCCTCGTCAGCTTGACCTCTGATTTTCCTGACTTAGATCCTGTTCGGGAAGTTTTCGTTTCCTTAACTTTACTGAGGCGGTCATGTTTAAAACCTTTCAACCTTTCTTCACTGGAAAGGTTCATCGGAAAAGCGAAATTATTTACCGTTTTCCTTGTTTATTTTTGCCTCAGTTCGCAAGTTCCTTTAACTATAGCTATACGTAACTACTTCTAACTAAGAGACTTCTGTTAAATTTAACACATCCAGACAAAGAAGTTACCCATTAGTGATTATACTGTTTTTTTTATTTTTATTTTTTAACTAATAGCATGTATTAGACCTTGTTCACACGGGTGTAAAATTTTTGTATAAACGAACGCGCTCTGAACGTCCTAGACGTTTATGTTGCGTTTTGTAGTGGCGCTCGATTGACTTCTACACTGGC
>JAOVVA010077808.1:0-12985 GCA_028565275.1 Leiocassis micropogon
CCCGTCTCTGTGTGCATGGAGTTTGCATGTTCTCCCCGTGCTTGGTGGGTTTCCTCCGGGTACTCCGGTTTCCTCCCTCAATCCGAAGTCCTGCAGATTAGGCTAATTGCCGTTCCCAAATTGCCCGTAGTGATGCGATGGACCAATGCTTCTACAAGATAGAACGAGATAAATATGTGCAAAGTATAGGCAAATGAGGATGGATATTCAGTGGACAGACTAGTGCAAATTAAGATGTGCAAGTGAGGTATAGCAATTAAATGTGACTGCAGTGGGAAAAGAAGTGCCTGACTGAGGTGTTGAAGGTCAATGATGATTAGGGTACTTGATGAGTAGATGAACTGTTATAAAGGAGGGCTATGTGTATAGCTGATGATGAGTAGTGGCTGATGGACCATTATCACTGACAGTCCCAATCACATCCTCAGGCATTATAAAGGAGTATTAAAACAGAGTACGGCTCTGAGAACAAAGGATTTCCTGAGTCTGTCGGTAGAGCAGCTCTGTGATGGATGTCTGCCACTGAACATGCTCTTCCGCTTGGAAAATCTTCTCTACCAAGGGTGACTGGTGCTCCACATGATGGGCAGCATTTTGTTCAAAGTCCCCCTTTTCAGCTTAAAGCCAAAAACAGATTCAGCTCTTCTAACAACCTTGTTCAGTCATGTGGCATCCCCGCTTTTGAGGTTCCCTCCCCCGCACAATACAGCATGGAAGAAAATACTGGCCACCACAGACTGCTAGAACATCTGTAGGAGGTTTTTGCAGATGTTGAAAGAGCCCAACTTTCTCAGAAAGAACAGCTGACTCTGACTTTTTTGTGTGTGTAGATGTTCTGTTTGCGGACCAGTCCAGTTTGTCGTCAAGCAGTAGCACTAGGTATTTATACGTTCTCACCACCTCGGCATTAACTCCCTCAATATTAATTGTAACTTTGACTGTGATTATGTACAGTAGTCATAGTTCTTATCCTGGCCTGAACATGTCTCAGCTGATGAAACAGATTAAATTGTATTTACACCGTCAAAAACATGACAAACTTTTGATGACATTACGCAGAGTGTTCTTTCAGCACGTAATGTTTTTGGCTCTGGTTGATGATTTTAGTGACGTGTGGAAACTGAGTGTTGCGCTGGCCTTAGCAATGATTCGGAAAATATTGCCAAGCACCTGCTCAAATTAATATTCCCAGTAAAAATAGCTCCTACCAGCAGCCAGAGCCAACCCTTTCCCCAGCGCACACTCCACTCCGCATTTCATACCTGAAAAATAATTGTTTAAGAATTGTATAGAAAAAACAAAAGGTAAACAGCATTATGGTTGAGGGTGCTTGTTAGTGTTTGGATGGATTATTACTGTTATCAGTCATTTAATAAATACCTCATCACATACGTACATCTTCACCCAACCTATTTTCAGTTTGTTCAAATTGAAAAACGTTAAACATTGACCAGTGCAGCCCAATAATGTTCTGTAAACCCAGATAGTATAACACTTTGAATTCTAAACTTTTGTAAAACTGGCTGAGTTTAAAATAAATCAAGTCCCTTACACAAACAAACAAACAAACAAACAAACAAACAAACAAACAAACAAACAAATAATAATACCAACAACTGCAGCAACAACAACAACAACAATACTAATAATAATAATAATAATAATAATAATAATACAAGACATCAAAGGCACTCTTTACCATTCTCATAAAACAAACAAACAAACAAACAAACAAACAAGCAAACAAATAATACCACCATCACCACCACCTCCACCACCACCAACAAGAAAAGTAATAATAATAATAATAATAATAATCATAATCATAATGATGATGATTATAAAATAACACAAGACATCAAAGGCACTCTTCACCATTCTCATGAACCAGTATCAGCCAGAATTATTTTTGTATACAGCATAATCACTCTGCTTTGAAATTCAGATGAAAAAGAACTTGACATGATGTCTTGAAGTGTGTGAGAGTGCTTGCTAATAATACCTCCATTTACCATGCTAACTCTATTTAAATTAATCAAGCCAGGTCCTTTTCATGCATGGACAAATAGGGTGCGGGAAAGAATATTCAAATGTTTTTAAATCAATGTGATCCCTACAAAGTTTGACAACTCTTACATAATCCTCTTTTAAACTTGTTTTTTTTTCCCCCTTTTCTTTTCTGGTTGTTAGACAAGGGAAAAATGCTGGTGACAGTTAACGGGCAAGGAAAATTTCCAAGCACAGTACACTTCTGACAGCTCGGAGACTTAGTACACCTGGCAAAGTCAATCGGATTTATTAAAAGCATCAACATTTCAAATTACAATAAACCGTAAGACTAGTAGTCTCATATTCCAGATGAGAAACTTTAGGAATAAAACAACTTTAGTTAGGTGTTGTAGATTGCCAGCTGCCAGAACAACTTCAATATACATTACAATAGATTCCTATACAGTATTTCTCTGGAACTGTACTTTCAGGAGAAACATCCTTCTTTCAAAAGATCTTTGGTGAAATTGAATTCTAATGTTTGAAGGTGAAGGCAACATCATAACGTTTGATTAAATTAATTTCTATCTTTATCTAGAAAGTGCTTTCGCCTGGTAGATAAAAGTAGTAGAGACCGTTTACACCAGGATGGAAATGTTTCATCATATGGAACAAATCAATCATAAATTGCAGTGATGATTCCTTATAGGGGAACAAATACACCCAAACTATGCTGATAAATGAAAAGCAATAATACATACTTCTTTTAAAGTTCAAGGTAAGAACAGGAAATAAAGCCTTTTTAAAGAAAAAAACAAAAAAACAAAAAACTTTTAACCATTGAGGTGAGGTCCTATTTGCTTGTAATGTGCTTCATGATTACTTCATTGTGGAGTGTCACCTTGGACCTTGTTGGAGAGAATGAACTTTTGTATTTTGGTCAATCTCAGGTCAGTGTAACTAGGAACTTGATGCTTCACATTGGCTGAATAATTGCAGAAGAGAAATCAGACAAACTCCTTGATTCCTATAGTTAAGTCTTTTCTAGCCGTCCCACTTAGAAAAACTAAAATACAAGGAATTAATCAATAAGGGAAAAAACACACGAGAAGACAGTAAACTGTGTGTTCACTTCTCTTTTTTTTCCAAACTCTGCCATTTTGTGTTATAATGCTAGTAAAGAAATTGTGATTTACTATGGACTATATCCTATACACAATTTTAAAATGAAGTAAAACAATAATATGACTCTCTTGGGTGTCTTCAAAACTATTATAAGCCATTTGTTACCTAGTAGGGTAAGGCCTTTTATGGGAAATACATCCCAAATCACATTCACAGAAAGATTAAAAAGTGAGCATTTTACTGCCATTGATTAAAATAATAAATCATCAGTCATTGGTCCCCTAATACCAACTCCCCAAGCAAATATATGTATTCCGTAAAACATAAAAAAGATACCACAGCAGCACTAAGTCCCCTGCCTGTAGCACTTAGTAACCCAGTACAGTGAGGGCGCCCCCTAAAGAGCTGGAGGACAGGCACGGACAGACAAAACATAACCCACTCAAAATGCAAATCTTAATAAGAGGAAAGTAGTTAAAAAGTATTTAGTTGCAAGATAGATGCATATACTGTACTAATCTCCATATTCCTAGAAATGACATGATTATGTACATATAAAAATGTGCCACATAAAAACAAAGGGTTTTTATGTAAATAATGGGTTGTGGGGAAACAATAGTGGTCAGTCATTGTTATTTTGGTAAATATTGTTGCTCAGGGATTGTTTTTTTTTTTTTTGAGAAACAATGGTGATCAGTGATTGGTTCTTGGTGTACAATGGTGCTCAGTGATTGGTTGTTGGAATTGGTTCTTAGGGGAACAGCGGTGGTGAGTAATTTGTTAAATTAAGTGCAGGACAGTCATATGCATGTGCTTAAAAAGTCAATAGATTCGCTCTTAGGTGCTGTTTTTGATCTTTGTTGCTAAAATGGTCTAAAAATTGCCAAATCTAATGACAATAACGAACCTGGGAACGTAGAGTTGTCGTGAATGCAACAGCATTTGCAAGTGAAAACAATGACCAGGTCCAGACCGTTACCTGACCTAGTTATCACAATGTGTGACCTACGTTACAAAGCTTTGTTACAGCACTACACATCAAAAACTTTTGGAGTTCATATGAGTCCAAGTGGACCTACATCAGCACTGTAGGTTGTCATTTCAAAACGCTGGGTGTTAATTTACCAATAGAAAATTTGTGATATAATATTGGTTGCTTTATTACTTTTAATTACAGTTTAACATAAACAATACGTAACAAAATACAGTTATAAATGCATAGTACATTTAATCTCCGAAATATGCAGGGGTTTAATGCCTATTTTTATAGTTTAAACCCTAAATATTCCACCACAAAACACTTTAATTTAAACTCAACTTAACACATTACTCTTAAAAAAAAAAGAAAGAAAAAAAGAATGTAAAGGTAAACCCGTATACTGTACTGCTGTGTCTCCCACAGTGCTAGACTGTATAACACCGATGTTACTCCTACTGTATATGCACATGCAAGCGCTGTCATTTTCTTTGGTATAAGAACTGTAGGGTAAATATAGTAATAATGTATACAGTATTATATTTTATATGGAAATTTAGCTGAATCTACGTGAATATTCATGCTGAAAAATTAGTAAATTATATTGTTCTTAATAGTTTAGCATTAAAACGAATAAAAAATTATATATTGGCACAAAAATAATTGCGGAGGGTACTTGTGGTTTCTGCGAAATTGCATGGGTTTCCATGAACAATTATTAGTTAGGTTCTAAGGGAAAAATCTGCGAACGACTGAGGCAGTGAACTGAACCCCAACTTCGCGGAGTGTCGACTGTATATAAAAAGTGTCCATCGGTTTGTACTATTTAACACTACAAATAACTGCCGTGAGCAGGAATGAACTACAGAGTGTACGAGCCATTTAGTGTAGAAGAAACAACTAAATGTAGTCTTAATAGGAAAAGCTAAAAATAGTAGATTAAAATGTACGTATTTCTTTATGTCATGTCAATTTCCTGAAGGGAAGCATACCTTTAATGGCCGCATTAGTGCCATTACTGAGAAATCTGATGAATTAATTAGGCTTTTAAAAGGCCATTTAACTCTTCTTTTATTCCATATTGTATAAGTGTGCCCTAGATATGCCAGCCTCAAGTTGATCGTTATTTGCGCTTTTATATAACTCTTTAACTTTTCATCTGAAAATGATGATTTAAAAGACATGTGAAGTCCAGTTGTGGGTTGAATATGAACACAGTGGATGTATTTTCCCCATTATATAATTTTTTCACAAAAAACTTAAAACTAAGCACACACTGCCCAATCAAATAACAAAAACAAGTTTGAATTTTTTTCTTGGGGTTTTACCCTTTCCTTAGGACACCACATTGGATCATTCGATCCACAAGTGATTATCATAGGTTTTACACTGGATGCTCTTCCTACTGTACCACAATCCACTCATTTCTCCAGGTTTGGAATTGGCACCGAAGTTGCCCTGCATCTCCAGTGGCCGGGTAACAAAAATCCCTTTAACCTAGTAACCTATTTACGTGTGACAGGAACGTAGGAAAGTGACGTGTTGCAGCTTTACTTAGTTGTCACAACAGTTTATGACGTCTTGTCTGTTTGGTGTCTGTAACTTGTTCAACTGGCTTTCCGTCAGTATGTCCATATCAGTAGTACTTTACCTTATTCAGACATCAACTAGAAAAGAAGGACACAAGGTTTACTGTAGTTTTATGACTCGATTTAACCTCTATGGTTAAGTGACATTTTTCAAGTTGGCATTTTGTTTCATTTATTACTAACTGCAAGCGTTGTCATTTCTTTTCTTCATTACGCTTAACACAGTGGAACATTTGCAATACACTTTTGGCCCCTGTGACCTCTTATATTAAAGCAACTGTAAATATTCATTCATTTCCCAGCCTCACCTTCTCTCTCTGGAGGTTATTATGACAAAAAATGTTAATAAGACCAGAAGCTTTACTTTGACTTGTACAAATCAGAGACAATGGAGACTCCTTAAATAAAACCTAAATGAACATCTCGTCATGTTCTTCAGCATGTCAGACATCACTCATGTTGTTACGTGGTTTATGTGATCAGTTCACATGTGTTTTAAATTGCAGCTTCATCATTTGGTTAAATACTGTATGAACTTATTATCAGAACCTTTTATAGCTGCAGCTCCCAGTTTGTCTTGATGTAAATGTTCTTCTTCGTTTGATGTCATTTACTTCATGTGAAATAACCTTTAGATTGATAACTTTTAATAAGGATAGGAATAAAGAGGAAGTGGATTAAATGTAATAAAACAGAATAATACGCCTAAATGGGATGTAGATTTATATAGGAATTTACATTCTTTACATCATTATCATACAAATATAGTAAGAGGCATTTAGATGAAATATTACATTTTACTATAAAATTGCTGATACTATATGTTCCTGTATACTGCCAAGGAATGGAAAGAAATCGTCTGAAAGGAACGTGACTGGTTGTGACCCGCTTAGTTGTCACAACAATTTGTGAAGTGTGTTGACTGTTTTCTGTCTGTAACTCGTCCAACTGCCTTTCCTACAGTAGTTTCTGTTAATCGTTTATGTGATTAATCTTCAGGAAGTGACGGAGTTTGATGTTTAATGACTTCATTATGTTTATGATTATATGACAGTTTAAGGGCAAGCACGTGATTCTCTTACAGCTACTTCATCTTAGTACTGTATCTAAAGGGTTTACTGTCTGGTAGAGTAATGCTCATGGAAAAAAGAGATGTTGCAGTATTTAAAAAAAAATTACTGTTATGTAAACCTGAATTCATAATTTTGCCTTGTTACATAAAGAACAACTGACAGGGTCGCGGGGGGCCTGGAGCCTATCCCGAGATTTCGGGCACGAGGCTACGATACACCCTGGACTGGGGGTTAATCCATCGCAGAGCACACACACATACTGTACACACACTCATTCACACACTACAGGCAATTTTGGGAAATTACTACTTAGTACTTAGACTGTGGGAGGAAACTGGAAAATCCTGAGGAAACCCACCAAGCACTGGGAGAACATGAAAACTCCATGCACACAGAATCGGGAATCGAACCCTGGGGGTGCAAGGAGACAGCGCTAATCACTACCGCCCACAGGTAAGGTAAAAAAATCCAACTTGCATCTTTTTAAGGCCGCTATGTACTGTATATGCACAAATGTCCAGCTGCCATGTCTGGTATCACAAGTAATAAAAACATTCTGATTGTGTAATTTATCTTCATCATGCTCCATTTAGACAATGCTATCAGAGAGAGGGCCATTGAAACACTTTAACTTGGTGCAACACAAGCAGACGTCGACAGATTTTTTAAAAGGGAAGTTTCCAGCCTATGGAACGGATTCCGAGCAACTCGGTCCACTGCTGATCGCACTAGTTGTGGAAGACCAAGAGTGACCACGTCAAGACAAGACAGACTGATTCAGTGGCGTCATTTAAGAAATAAAAGTGAAATAAAAATAAAAATGCTGCCGTTACTGCTGCTGATATTCCAGGGTTACACATGATAAGTCATCGGACTATTCAATGGCTGGAGCTGAACTTGATGGACGTGCACGGAAGCCATATCGTGTGCCAATGTCGAGTCAACATTTTTGCCAATTTTCTATGAATTTTGAATTTCTGGTGCTGATTTGCACACAGATCGTTTTTTTTAAAAATATATATATCTTTGACGCAAATAAATTTGGAACGCAATTTCTATGTGCAATGTTTCTTTTGTCTATGAGTATATAAAATCAGTGACTGTGTGAAGTAACATGGACGACCCCAAGCATGATTACTTTCCAATAACTGCACATCCTGGAGTGTCTTATTGATCTTTTGTTGATCACTTTTATTTATTAAATAACAACATGTACAGTTTCTTAATAGCAAAGCTTTGGCACTTGACAAGACCTTCCAAAATGGTAAATCTCCTTATAGTAAAACGTCACCATATCAATGTTTACACACATAACAAATACCTTAGATGATGCTGAGCATTCACCATGCAACTACTGTGTATACAGTATACAGTAGTGTATTAGAGTGCAATTTTTAGAGAAACTAAATCAACACATCTTGATCAATCAGAATAAGGAATTTAAGAGATTGTTTAGAAATGTTTGATATAATAAAAAAGAACATTTCTGATGTTTTGAAAACAAAGCTAATCCTCATGCTGGAGTACTATTACCAGGAACAGAGAGGACTATCACAGCGCCAGCTCTGGGCTTGTTCATGGTAGATTTTTATTGACAAGTGTGCAGGTTAGAAAGCTTGCAGACACACACACACACTCACACACCAACACAAACACCAGATATGAGATGAAAGAAGGCAATGAGTCTTTGAGCACCGTCTGGTCAGATACGGATCTCTCTGCGGTACAGGAAAGCACGTAGCTCCAGACTCTCCGACACCGACATGTGCACCCTCATCCACCCTCACCGACACACATATACACACACAACTGTTTTCGACAGCTTGTGTTGATCTTTACTTCTTTGCTTAAAAAAAAAAAAAAAAAAAGTTAATCAATTTAACCTGTGTAATGCAACTGGCATCAATTTACTGCCCTTACAAAAGGAAAACAATGTTCTGCCACATAGTCGTTATAAATTAAGTCTTAACTTCCAGAAAAAGAAACAAACAACAAAAATAGGCCATAAATCATGAGACATGCCAAAAGAAGAGAAAACAGCGCTCGGCATCTGCTGACTTTATGGCAGAGATATTACGCCTACTGGCAAACATTGTTCCTGACTGGCAACGGCATCTTATGAGGATTTTGTTTCTCAGCTCTTGACATGGTTTCAGTGCCCTGTAAAAGCATGTGACTGTAAACACGACTGCCGGATTTCTGGGAACTTCTGCGGATACACTGGGATGTATTTGCACACAAACAAAGAAACGTAATGTTTTGCCCTTATGGGAAGCACTCGTCTCAAAGAGAACTACTATTACACTAGACTGTGGAAATACAGTTCACTTTCAATCGAAAATGTCATGAGTTTAAAAATATGAACTGTTATGCGTTTGCGCTTGCAGTCATTAAAATGAGATTTCAAATAATAATAAAAATATTATCATTTTAATGTGTGATGTCGTGACATGACAGACGGACCCTCTGTTCCTCAGGGTTTGAACTCAGTGACATTTCGGTTGTAAATTTAATTTTAAAGATGACAAACGCACACCCGCACACACACATCATAAACACACAGGGGGCTAAGACCTGTCTCTGGAAAGGGCGAGAGGCAATCGCTGAACATTATGGCCCTGACAACACTTGATTAATTGAGCTCTCTTGCTCCTGTGTGTGTGTGTGTGTGTGTGTGTGTGTGTTTTAGGCTGAGGAAGAGAGAAAGACGGTCTGCTGATAAGCCCAAGCACCTGAACAACACCTGCTGTTCAGTCAAGCTGAACTGTGTACAAAGTATCTCCTGTTCCCACCTGTTGATAGCAAAATGTGAAGCGTTACTCTTTCAGATTGAGCCTTGAAAAATACTCCATCTATCCATCCATCTAACAATGGTGATTATCCATCACCATACCTTTTTTTCCGACATTGACATTCCCGCCATGGCCAATTAACCTAATCTGCATGTCTTTGGACTGTGGGAGAACACCCACCAAGGACAGGTAGAACATGCAAACTCCATACACTCAGATCCCAAGGTGGGAATCAAACCCGGACCCTTGAGGTGCAAGGCGACAGTGCTAACCACTACACCACTGTGCCATGCAAAACACTACTCGTACCGAATTATCCTGATTATCCCTACTACTTAATCTCAGCTATCTTCATACAACATCTTTCCACCGACTTGAGTGAAATGACTTCCTCTTTTATCTTCAACTTACCCCCATTCCACATCGCTCACGTATCGCTCGTCGTCACGTTTAATAGCTGCTGCTGTTTGGACTTGCAGTCTATCAGGAGTATCCAGTGTTTGTTTTGGCTGAGCTTTATTATATCTGTAAATTTTCCCACATGGTCTCGCACATGAAGCATTACAGATCTTATAGCATGAGACCAGGTTTAAATTGAAATATAATCACCTATAGTCTGGTCTGGAGAAACTCATGAAATGCCTGGCCAAAAAACAACACATTTTGGTCTATTTTAACAGCTTAACTTTACGAGAATTAGGACATTTCACCAAAGTGATGTAGAAAGCTTTTTCGACCTGGTCTTGACAATAGCAAAGGGCATGCTATGTAAGGAGCCCGTTTAACAAACTGCCTAAAGACGTCTATAACCATGCCTGCTATAAATGCAATTTTCACATTTTCCCTTATGATCTTTAAACACGTTTTGAAACTGCTTAAAGGAAAAGCAGGAAAGTCTGCAGTATTAAAATGTCAGAATGTAACCTTATCAAGGGTTTTCCCAGGCCACCACACACTATAACCGCAAACAGGATATTCTGAAATATACAGTACTGTTTTGAGCCACCCATCATTTCTACATATTTTGCTTTCAAAAAGCCAAACTTTATTTTTATCTTATTTCTTTCATTTTTAATGTAGTCTTGAGGAATAGTTCTCCAGGCTTCCTGAAGGAAGATCTTCCTTGGATCTCATTTCCAGTCCAGTCCCTGTACCAGTCTCAGAAATGTTTTTGGTTTGGCTGATGCTGGATGTTGTTTGATTGGAACAGATGAGAGGGGAAATGAGTTTGCTGCTGCGATTATTATATAAACAACTGGTTTTTAACTTACTTGTATCTTTAGGCGTTTGCAGCCTGTCACGGTAAACCATTTGCTACAATTTTTTTTAATTTAATATCATCATCATAATCATCATCATTATCATCATCATCTATACTGCTTTATCCTGTATACAGGGTCATGGGAGGCCTGAAGCCTATCTCAACAGGCCTAGGGCATTAGGCAGGGTACACCCTAAACAAGGTGCCAATCCATTAATATACTGTACACACACTGACACGCTTATTCACACACACTACAGGCAATTTTCTTCCAGCCATCTTTTAGTAGTCCAGCTAGAGGCCAATGGTGACCATTGCATTTATTCCCAGTTGTACAACCATGGCAGGACCTCTGGTCAACATTTACACACACATTCACACACTACGGGGCAATTTGGAAATGCCAATTAGCCTAATCTGTACAGTATTTATTTGGACTGTGGGAGGAAACTGGAGTATCTGGAGGAAACCCACCAAGAACAGGGAGAACATGCACACAGACCTGATGTGGGAATTTAATGTAATCTAAGAAATTTAATTTAATATGAAGATATGAGGGGTGGCTCAAGACTTTTATGTCCATATGAACTTAGGTAACCTGTATATGTCCATATGAACTTAGGTAACCTGTATACGTCCATATGAACTTAGGCAGCCCTTTTGAAAATACTATATATGGTAATATGTTAAAGTACTAATTCAGACCTAATCATTATTCCTTGTAACCATATAATTGAATAGTACAATATCTTCCCTTTTTCCTTTCTTGACCAAAGAGAGAAAAAAGGAGAAAATTGCATCTTTCAAAAGAAATGGCACCCCCACTGTGCACAAGCAGCTTTAAAGGGCACAATTATCTGGTATTTACAGCGAAAAATCTTCTTATTGCTGACATTTATAGCTGTACATTCAGCATATATGAAGTCGAGGTGAGTGGGTAGCTTACAAACCATCAGCCATAACAGTAAAACCACTGACAGGTGAAGTGAATAACATTGATTATCTCATTACAGTGGAATCTGTCAAGAAGTGAGATATATTAGGCAGGAAGAGAGCAGTCAAGTATTGAAGTTGACATGTTGGGAGCAGGTAAAAGGCCTAAGTGCCACGACTTTGACAAGGCCCAAACAGTGATTGCTAGCAGACTGTCGGTCAGACAATTCCAAAATAGCTGGTCTTGTAGGGTCTTGCATGCAATGGTTGGTAACACTGTAAAAAATACTTAAAGTAGTTCAATAAAGGACATTAATAAAGGATCAGTAAATCAGTCAGGGGCGCTCAAGGCCCATTAATGAACATGTGGAGCAAAGACTAACTCATCAGTGTCCATTCTGACCCCTGTCCACTGCTGAAACACCTACAATGGGCACATGAGCATGAGGACTGCAGAATGAAGCAATGAAAGAAACTGGCATGGTCTGATCTGTCTTGTTTTCATACGGTCAGCAGGTACCTGGGGAAGAGCATGCAGGCCAACAAGGTGATGTTTGTGATGTTCTAGTCAAATTCCTACTGGGAAACCTTGGCTCCTGACATTCATGTGGATGTTGCTTTGACTTGTAACACCTACCTGTACTTAAACATTGTTGGAGACCTAGTACACCTCTTCATGGCAAGAAAATTCCCTAATGGCAGTGGTCTTTTTCAGCAGCCCTGCCACACTGGGGAAAAAAAAAACCTGCACAGGAATGGTGTTGACTTTGCCTCCAAATGCCCCAGATCTCAATTCGACTGAGCGTCTGAATAAACAAATCTTATCCTTAGAGACCCAACCTATAGGACTTAAAGGCTTTGGTCCCAGATACCACAGTATACCTTTAGAGATCGTGTTGAGTGCTTCACACAGGTCAAATGAAACGAGGCTCCAGGCACAATTTGTCTCATGGGCCTCATGCCTGATGTGTTTTAAAGGATAGCTTGAAGCTAGGAATTAACTCAGTCCAAAGATAATATAAAGGTAGAATATACAAAGTCCAAAGGCTGACAGACAGCCTGACAGTCTAGACTAGCATTATGTTGGAATTTACAAAGGACTGTTTCCTGTTATCCCTGGGAACTGATGTAATGGGCTTAAATATGCTGTCGCTGTTGCCAGCATTCATATTTTGATATTGTTCTAACACAGTGACCAAATGGACAATCCCTGCGTCAAATTCTGTTATCTCCTGGGATAAACAGGA
>JAOVVA010077839.1:0-12984 GCA_028565275.1 Leiocassis micropogon
AGCATCACCCGGGGATCGAACCAGCGCTCCCCGGATGATAGGGCGAGCGCTTTACCACTGCGCCACTCGGAGGCCCCAATGTTTAACTTTTTTAAGTTTAAATTTTTAAAAACGTGTACAGTAAGATCTATTGCAGACACATTTTTAGGCCAGCAATCACAATGACAGCAGAAAGAGAGACAATGCTTTGTCACTGAGGGAAGCAGACAGACAGGGATGATTTGGATCATATTCTCTACTTCTACTTAATGTGTGCAGTCGAGTGTGTGAACAATGCTGCTCCTGTAAATACAGACTAATTTGTTATTGCAGCTAAGCTCTATATCTCACCTAAACCTGTGTGTTTAAATAAATAGATATGGAAATCAGCAGTGTGTGTGTGCGTGTGTGTGTGTGTATAAGTGTATGTACTGCCAGTGTCTGGTAGAGGCATTGCTCACACCGTCACTTCAAGCTTGTTTCTTGAACAGACGTTAACGTTTCCCAGCACACGGCCTCCTCTCCGCTCTTTCTGTCGGTTTCCTCCGGTACAGGAAGTGCGCCCGTGTTTCTGTCGATAGCTTCTTCGTGTTTGCTCACTGTGACAGACGCGAGAAGCAGCCCGAGGACTTTAGTGAACTGCTGCGAAATATCAGGAGAGAAAAGATTTTCCCGTGTTTACTTTTTTACTGAATTTAACACTGTTGAGTAGTTGACATGTTTACTGCAGTTTTACATTTTTTACATTTATTATAAAATAAAAAATCAGCAACGCTTGCTGTAAGTAAGCAACGACATGTCATGTGTGGTGCTGTTAGAGGACAATCATTAGTGACTGGTTGGGGTTAATGTTACCAAGGTAAAATGTATTATTTTTCCATAATAGCATATCCCTGAGTGTGTGTTTATCCTCCTACACCAAAAGCCACAGCTCAGAATCCAGGATGTAACAGGATGCAGGTGGAGTTAAAGTCCATTAAAGGTACAACATTCTGCTGTTTTTATGTATTTATTTATTTATTTGTGTTTTTTGGGGCGGTAGCTGCTCTACTCCGTCATCACTGGGATCATTATGCAGCGGGACTGCACGCGCACTGCTCTGCTCCGCTCTGCTCTGTCAACTCCACACTGCTGTTGCTTGCAGGGGAATCGCTTGGCAGGAAAACAGATGTGCAGAGTGTGTGTGTGCGTGTGTGTGTGTGTCGCGGAGCTTCCTGTCACACATTCCACGTGAGAACTAACGGATTCGGAAAGCGTGTTGTGATTTAAACATCAAAGAGAGACACAGAGATAAAAGAGCTGAGAGGAAGCGTGAGAGGAGCGGGGGAGAGAAGAGAGGAAGGAGAGAAACCAGGACAGACCCGAGGCATGATGAAAGAGAAGAGTTTGATAGAGACGGCTAAGATGCAGGGCAACGTGCTGGTGAGTGACATCAGTAACTCATCACCAACTCATCACTAACTCCCCACTCACTTATTACTAACTCACCATTAACTCATCACTAACCCATCACTAACGCACCACTCACTCATCACTAACGCACCACTCACTTATTACTAACTCACCATTAACTCATCACTAACCCATCACTAACGCACCACTCACTCATCACTAACGCACCACTCACTCGTTCACTAATAACTCATGACTAATCTGCCACTAACTTACTCATCACTGGCTTACCAATAGCTCACCACTAACGCACTACTAACTTATCATTACCTCACTACTCACTCACCACTATCTCATGACTAATCTGCCACTAACTCACCCATCACTCAACTAATCACTAACCCACCACTAACTTATCAGTCTGTTACCACTCACTCATCATTCTTTTACTTTTAACTCACTGTCAACTAATCACTAACTCATCACTAATTCATCACTAACTCATGACTAACCTGTCAATAGCGCACCCATCACTTACTCATCACACATTAACCTCCAGTTTTGTTTATTATTTTTCCACACCACGCAAAGCCAGATGTGGGAATTAATGTTATAAAAATGTTGTAATTTAAAGACATGATTAAAAAGTTAAAAACAAGGCGGCACAGCGGTTTAGTGGTTAGCACTGTGGCTTTACACCCCCATGGCCGAGGGTGCGATCCCGCCTCGGGTCTGTGTGCATGGAGTTTGCATCTTCTCCGCGTGCTTGGCGAGGTTTCCTCCAGTCCAACAATATGCAGATCAGGCTAATTATCATTTCCAAATTACACGTAGTGTGTGTGAGTATATGCATCCTTGCGCTGTGTGGTGCTGTAGCTTGGCACCACATCCGGTGCCCTGAGTCTCCTGGGATAAGCTCCAGGCCTCCCATGACCCTGTACAGGATAAGTGGCAAAACAGTGAGGTTTGAAAATGCATGATTAAATTATTAATTAAGTTACAGTGGTAAAAATCCTGAACCCCGTAATATTAAAACTATTATGTTTGTATTAGTATTGAGCAGATTTAATCCAACCCAGAACTCAAAAACAAGGTCCAAAAGACGTTAGCTAAACTGCTTTATGAGTGGAAAAGTCTGGAATGAAAAGCTTCAATAAATAACCAAAAGTTTACTGACTGATTAATTGATTGATTGACTGGCAGTTATGTTTGAATGAACGTATCATTAATACAAGTGTTGTTTACTCGATTATTAGAAACATGAGGGTTCATTTTTCTCTAAAACTGGTAGGATGTTCTGAAGTTTAAAACATTATGCACAGGATATTATAGTGCCCAATTACTTAATGAGTTCTTGAAATGAATCTGTTCTCAAAGAGGCTGTGTGTGTGTGTGTGTGTGTGTGTGTGTGTGTGTGTGTGTGTGTGTGTGTGTGTGTGTGTTCAAATTAATACCTTCTCGTTATTGTATGGTCTATACAAAAAAAATAATAAAATCCTGTGCAATAACCAAAGTAACATTTGACATTCTTTTTTGCACGCCCACTTTTCACGTTAGTTGATGGTGTGTATTCATTTAGAAATGAAGCAAAAGTATTAGGGGGCTTTAGTGAATCCTGAATTTGATCCCTAACTGGTGTGATCTCAGGATTGTAAAGGATCAAGCCTTTTTTTGTTATATATACAGTATAAGTGTAGAAATTATTTACCTCCCTAAAAGATTAGGATTTAGTTATTTGTTACATTTGTACCTTACCTATTTATTTGCAGATCCCAGTTAGGAAGCTTGGATCAGAGCGCAGTCTCATCCAGGATACAGAACCCCTGGAGCAGATAGGGTTAAGGGTGTTGTTCAAGAGTTCATTAATGGCAACTTGGCAGTACAGGGACTTGAACTCAGAAGCCCTAACTGTTTGAGGCACCACTGCCCCATATGTTTTATATCAAAGTGAGATAATTCTCTTTGTACGTCTCAGTGTGTTAGGAAGCTGGGGTCAAAGCAGAGGGTCCGCTGTGATACAGCCCTGGAACAGAAATGGTTAAGGGCCTTGCTCAAGGGCTCAAACATTGCAGCTTGTTGGTGCTGGGGTTTAAACTACTACCCTTCTGTTCAGTAACCCAGAGCACCAACCTGCTAAGCTGCTTTGTAATGGAGCATTGAGTCCAAAATATGCTGAATTTCCATGATTTTGACATGAATGACAAACTCTAAAAATCTTAAACTTTTATCACCAAGACAATTTAGCAAACCATGACAGTTTGAGTCTTAGGGAAATAGTAGCAGTTCTTGACACTTTCTGACAACTCATAGCAAATTGGTCTGGAACAGTTTGTAATGGAGTCCTGGGTGATTCATAAATACATCATAACATTAAGGATCAGTGATGTAATGGATCTTGCCTAACACAATTTATACCCGTATAGTGTGTAACTGATAGACAATTGATGTTGGTTTGTGCAGCATGACAGTACACACACAAGTCGAAGCCAGATGAAGCAGCTACCATTAACCTGACTTTTCCAATAAAAAAAAAAACGGTGAACTTGCCCGAGAGCTGAAGCCATATTTTATACCTTCATCACCTTTTCATGTTGGTGTTATTGTGTTCTGAGGGAAGGCGTGACCTTTGATTTCACTGTTTTCTAGTGATGGAAAAGGCACCATTAAATATTTACCTCCCTAAAGGGTAGAACAGAGGGGGCAATATTTACTCTTATATGAACCCTTAACAGATTTTCACTTGTTTTAGAGGTTAAAGTTCAATTTTAATATCTCAGCTGGAGAAGCAGCGCTAACAGGAAGCAGGATTAGTTCAGGATTAGGTGTATATGTCGTAAAACTCTTGTAATTAAAGTAATAAATCATGGACATGATGATGATAAGATACAACCACCACACATCTCCTTACAGAAAACTTCACCATATCAACGTTTACACAAGTTTTTCAATCTGTCATTCAAGTCCCTGTGAATGAGCTGTTACCATAGAAACATATAATATGGTGGCATATTAGAATAGAACAAGTGTCTTAATATAAACCTGCTCCACTGTCTGAGCTGCTGTTCTAGAAAACAAATCAACACCTCTTGACCAATCAGAATGGAGAATTTGCGGATCCATGGTTCTAGCCACAGGATGTGAGTGTATTCTCTGATTATGAGAGGTTTGTTTCTCATGTCAGCTCTTCACGTCATAATTTCCATCACAGGATAAGAGGACGGAATAAACAGACGTCTTCTGCAGCTGTACTGTAGCGTAAACTGCAGCCGCGTAATCATCTCAGTCTAATCAAACGCGTGTGTGCTGATGAAAGAATCATTCATCTCGTACCTCCAGCTTCCTTAATCTCTGTCCGCAACCTCAGTGGGGTGGCAGATCGCTGACTGATTAACTCTTACCATAACTGCATACGCATGCAGAAAATACGTCTACCGTATGAATCAGCTCTACACACAAACTGCGTGGAAATCTGATTTCCTGTCCGCCTCATGGAATCCTGCTGACGTTTAATCTCAGACTTCCATTCTGTTCAGCATCAATATGATTTACTGGGTCCTTTCCAAGACCTTTATTTGAGACTTTTCTGTCGCTATGGTGTGGCATGGGATATCACCAGTTTGGCCAAAAGAAGGAAGGGAAAACATACAGAAACACACTTCCATCAGGAACGAACAATTAAGAAGTTTGACTATCATACAGGATGTGTCAAAAGTTTGGACTAATTCAGTGGCCATTCTTTGGTGTTTATTTTTCTACCTGATGTAATTAAGTAAAGATAAAGGATCGTTCATCAAACACTAAATCAGTGTTTAACTGAATCTCTCATGTAATTGTTTGATTAAATCATGCAGCAGTGTTTGACCGACTCAAAAGATTCAAGTGTTTGGATCAGTAAAGTCAGTGTTTGACTGACTCAGGAGAGTCGGTGTTTGAATAAATTGTCATCATTTGATTGAATCCCCCCATGTCAGTGTTTAACTGAAACACAAAGAATCCCCTGTGTCAGTGTTTGTCTGTAGACTCTGCTCAGAGCTCAGTGGTGCCTGATGTTCTGTCTGTTGCTGTTAGACTCAGAATCAGGAGGCAGATGGTGAACAGTTGGAGATGTTCCTCATTCACTTATTTCACTCATCTGAAAGATTTGGAGTGAAGTGTGGGAACAGAAACACTTCCCCTGAGTCATTCTGCTGCTGGATCACATGATGTGAAGCCACAAGAACTGAGAGTTTGATGTAGAGATGACTGACAAGCTACAAACTGACAAACAAAGTATATTATTATTATTATTATTATTATTATGATAGTTATCATTAGTATTATTAGTAGTAGTAGTAACAGTGAAAAAGGTTTTTGTTTCTAAAATCTGATCGGCTAATCATTCTGTCCATAGGGCATAGCCATTGTTGTCTGTTATGTTGCTTAGCAACCAAAGCTTACTGTTATCTCACTACAGTTGTATAGTATTGTTTGTTTTAAATTGATAATACATAAGGTAATCATAATGCACTTTTTATTTTTTATGTGTGAGCTGATGTCTATGCTGATGGATGATGGAAGTAAAACATAGATATTTTTTAATTTGACATCTATAGTTAAAGATTCCTCCAGTATAATCTGAGGTGCAGACAGTAATTTTCCTGTTATAGTGTTAGGATATTGTCCATTGTAAGCTAAAATAATCTTAAATGGTATTACAATCCCTCTAAGTGAAGCGACAGTGTTTGGGGTCGTGTGCAGTCCGAGTTGACCAGACTCAGGTGGAAGGCTGCAGAGAGCAAGCAGATAAACAGGACTGTGATTTATAGTGACCTTTAAGCATGCCAGAACAGGTGTGTGTGTGTGTGTGTGTGTGTGTTTGGTTAGTCCTCAGAGTATTCATCATACATAATGTTTCCATCAGTGACCAAACAGGATTTGAAGTGACACAAGCAACCAAGTCTTAAGACCGAGCATTTGGGACTGGTTGGTTGACCAGTTGACTGGTTGTGTGTTTAATTACTTAGTTTTTTGATTAATTGATTAATTGTTTGATTGAGTAAAGGTTGTGGTTGTTTTGCTAGTTTGTGGACTTTTTTAATGCTTACATGATTGGTTTTTTGTTTAGTTGTCAAACTTGTTAATTAGTTATTTTTTTGTCATGTAAGGAGGGATGTTTGCATGGCATATTTGCAGATGTTGAGACTTATTAGTTCAAGACTAGACTAATTAATTCAATTAATATCAAACAAACAAAATGAAAGCTAGAACATGATGGGACAATGTGAATAACAAACCACTGATACCAAAAACAGTATATGAAGAGATCAGATGCGAGACAACTAAAACACTAATCTCAGGAATATTTATACACTGAACAGGCTACAGGTAATGACAATCTGACCGTGTGACAGAGGTGCACTTTGGGAAATAAAGTCCCCGATAAAGTCCAGTTTTAAAAACCGAATTTAAGTGTGCAAGGTGCTCTCCAGGGTTTTTTTTTCTGTTTGTTGTTTCATAAGTAAGTTTAATTGCATTCTTTTGTTATTGAGCTGTTGATTTAATTAATTAGTTTGTTGTTTGATTAGTTGTTAAAGTGCATAGTTGGTTAGTTTGTTGTTTGCTTGATTGTTTACTTGATGAGTTTGCTTTGTTGCTTCTTGGTTGTTAGAATGGATTGTTTATTTTGTTAATTGATTAGTTGATTGATTGAATAAATAATTATTTTGTTAGTTTGTGGGTTTATTTAATGCTTGCATAGCTGATATGTTGTTCGATTGATTAGTGCGTTCTTAAATTGCTTAAGGGGTTATTTTGTTATTGGATAAGTTAGTTTGATTACATACTTTGTTCTTGTTCTTTTGTTTTCAAATTGTTAATTTAAGTGGTTAGTTTATTGTTTAATTAGCTGTTAAATGATTTAAATTGGTAGGTTAACTGTTTGGTTTATTGCTCTATACATTGCTGAAATGATGAGTTTGATCTTTTGGCTGGTTGGTGGTTTTGGTGGTGGTTTTTATTGTCATGTTTAAATACTTGTTTGTTGTTTGGTTATTTCAGACGTCAATTTGTTTGGTTGGTTACTTACTTATTTAATAGATTAGTTGGCTAGTAAATTTTTTAATTTTTTTATTTTTTGCTTATTTATTAGCTCAATCCTGCTTATGTGATTGGATAGAAGTGAAAAACTAATTTGATAAAATCAGAAAGAGAATAATACCACAGTACAGTGCTCTGCTCCTCTTCTCTCTGAGCCGACTGATGTACCGCTGGTTTGTGGTTTAGGAGCAGCTTATTGTTCTGATGTCCAGAGAAAATACTGCACACATCAGAGTAAACAATGAGAATCTGACAGTCAGGGGGTTAAACGTCTCAGAAAAATCTAACACACAAAATATATTAGCTCAGCATTCTCTCTCTCTCTCTCTCGCTCTCTCTGTATGTGTGTAAGTAATTAATCATATTACAGCCCGTCTGTGTGGCTTCAGGTAAAATAATGAGTTTATAACAGATGAATCTTCCACATGGCTTTGTGCCTTTGCATGTCCACAGCAGTTTCGTCAAGCTGCTGCGTAATAAATTATCAACACATTGTTAGCGATGCACATGGTCTCAGTAGCGCCAGAACAGCCTTCGAGTTAGCGTTTTTTCTCTCTCTGCAGCTTCATAACTGTGCTTTCAGGCTGCAGACTCAACAAATCACCAAATCCTGGTTCTAAACTCACTCAGGTGTATCTCAGGTTCAGGAGCTGCATTCCACCCTGATTTATGTTCAGACTAGTGTAACCAGTTTAAGATTAGGTTCTAAGCTAATTACCAAACTGGGAACTGGTGTCTGATTTCCCAGCAGGTCTTGCACTAAGAGAATTAGCTTGTGTAGATGCCTACCTGTCTGCTACAAGCTCAGAAGATAATGAGCGTTCTGCCATGGACAAGACCTGGTAATCATTGTAATCGGAGCTTGACTTACCAATTAGTGACAGAGAGATGACATTGGAGATGAAATGATGTCCGTGTGGAGCGTTAATGATGTGCTTGCTCATTTCCCTTAGCAGTGCTCATTAAGGCTGAGCTATCATACACAGAGCGCTGGCACTTAGCCCGAGTGTAATTGTGGTTTATAGCCTGATCTCTGTGCTGGGAACGATAAAGCAGGGCATGTCTGACTAATGTCTGTCTATCTATTTATCTATCAATCTGCTATACTAATACTGCTAGTAACAACAGTAACATCTGTATTTGTGCAGTAACACACCTTGTGTTCTTCGGGTTACATTGCTGATTGCTGATTTATTAAAATAATCTCTGTATGGTTAAAGTCAAAGTTTACCACACCACCGATTTCCTATACAGGATACAGCAGTGTGCTGTTTGTCCTGTCTCTTAGGTGTTTGCTGCCCTGGTTGTCCTGAAGAAGCAGCATTTGTTTGAGTTTATAACACCTGACTTGGCATAAGCTAGAAATAAAAATCAGAAGATAGAAAATAAGGACTTGATGCTGCATCTCCTACTTTTGCATCATAAACTAGAAATCAGTCTTTACTTTTTTGACATAGAACTTGGTAGACAAATTACTGTGACATGGAGACTTGAGGTTAACTATTGGTTATACCTAAATTGAAATCAATGAACAGAAGGTTAAGCCACCGTTTCCCAAACGCGAACCCCCCTTACACATAAACTGCATAAACTCAATAAGAAATTGTACCACATTGACATGAACGCAGTCAAAATCAGTAAGGACCGAGTATTGTCTCCCTTGATGTGGAGCTGCCATGCTTTAATGAACATGTTAAAATACTGTAAAAGCCAGGTAAGGACATGGTCAAAGCAAGACTTAGGAAGAACTTAATAAGGATTAAGTATTGATAGTATTGACCAGCTAATGGTGTAACTAACACCCCTTAGGGACTTCACTGACAGGCACTTTTCAACCCTGGTAAGAGCACAGTTCAATCTGATCGGATATATACAATTTTTGAGACTATTTTTCTAACACGCCAACAGATGGCAACACATGGTTGCACGCACAGGAGGCACACACAGGAAGCACTGACCTTCATATGTCAGTGTGCCAAAAGACATTGTCCTGTGTACATTGGGAGCTGTGCAGCTGGGGATATTCCAACAATGTGCATTACCACATCTGTGCAAATCTCACACTGAGATGTTTGACATGTTTTGGCAAGTTTATGATGATCCTGCAGTGAGTTGTTTGAGGTGTTTTAAGTGGAATGCATGCTTCAGAGTAAGAACAACATCACTGGAAAACCAAGAGAGATCAAGAAGACCTTCAACAAGCTTAAACCCCGAAAATGTCAAATTGCCAAGTTTGTCCTCAGGCTGCTGACCCAGAAGCAGAAGGAACATGTCATCAAAGTCTGCCAAGAACTCTGGCAGTGTACAGTACCATGAATGGCCCTTTATGTCAAGGATCATTACTGGTGACGAAACTATGGGTATAACCCTGAGACGGAGCAACAGTCTTTACAGTGGAGCCCCCCCTCACACAAAAACTGCACGAATGCAGTAAGAACTTTTACCATCAATTGGCGAATTCTACTGCCAGGTTTTATGGCACCTGAGGGAGGACATATTCAGAAAGCGACCGGATCTGTTGCACGCAAATCTCCAAACGTTTTGAAACATCCTCCTTGTAATAACTTGGTTCAATCTTATTTGACCTGGTGATTGTTTGATCATGTGTGTGACAGGAAATGCATGATGTAACTGCATGATAGGTACATTGAGAACTTGACACAGTAATTTCTAGGAATTAGTGTAAACTTGATAAATGCACTTGTTTCCCATTTTGGCCCCATTGCATTTTCTGATCTCTTAGGATGCAGTAGGAACTTTGTGTCTTCATCAGAGTGTGTGCATTGGATCATGACCTTCTCTGGCTTTATTAGCATGGAATCTGTGGCTATGGCTAGGAACTAGAGTTAAAGGTTAATGCTGTTTATCGAGAACGTCTCGGGTTACTTTACTGTAACCCTGTTTCCTAAAAAAGCGGGAACAAGATGCTGTGTGAAAACGCTATGGGAAAAAGGTCTCTGTTGACCGATTGTTGAAGCATGTGTGTCAAACACACCAAAAACTTATATAACCTCTGTCAGGTGACGTCATCTGATCAGATACACCTGGAGGTTATAATTAGCTCTAACCTGGAAACATCCTCAGGTCATCTTTGTCTGAAAGAATGTCCAGTCACGCCTATAGTGCGGCATTGGAGCGCAGCATCTCGTTCCCGCTTTTTCAGGGAACAGGGTTACAGCAAAGTAACCGGAGACGTTCCCTTTCAAAAGCTACACTCGATGCTGCGTGAAAACACTATGGGAACGAGAATACCAATGCCACCGCACTGGAAGTGTCTGGACCCCAGGGTTGTGTAGCGTGTGCGCACAATCATCAAAGAGGTCTAGACCTGACTGTGGGATGCTGACTCTAGGACCCGTGAGCCTGGAGGAGCATGGACATCCAAACTATAAAATCTGACAAATATGTGCGGAGAGGACCAATCTACTGCATCACACACTTGCTGCAAGGGGACATCTTGCAAACCCCTTAGTTGAATGGGCCCTAACTCCTAGCATCCCTCACCCTTTTAATGTGACATAGCCCCTGCGGTTGCGGCCCCCCATAACATATAAAGAGCTGCCCCGATTTGCACCACTGACTAGTGCAGTGGACGTAAATCTGTAGAGCACGTACTGGACACAGTAAGTGAAGTCTTTCCTGCTCCAGAGCATTAATGGCAGAGGACAGAAGGCTTCGAGAACAGCTGGTTGCATCATCGAGAATGGAACTTTCAGAAGATAATTCGGGTGAGGATGCAGAATAGTTTTGACCAGCCCAGGGGCAAAGTCTAGCAGGATGACGAGATTGACAGAACGGCCACATACATTCTGAGAGTGCTAGGACATATGCCTGAGGACAGTCTCTCCTGCTGAAACTCCAGCACTGAAACAATCCGGCAGTGGACTGGGTCTACATGGTTTGCCATACACCAATTTTCAAAACCATTCCATCCGAGGGCATAAGTTCTTCTATTAGATGGAGCCCTAGCACTTGGGATAGTTTCTATTACCTAGGCTGGAAGACCAGGATCTCTTAATTGGCCCCATTCAGGGGCCAAGCGTGAAGGTCCCAAAGCTCGGGCCTGGGATGAAATATTATTCCCTGCGCCTGAGACAGAGGATCCCTCCTGAGCGGAATTGAGCCATCGAGGAGGGGTATTAGATCTGAGAACCATACTTTGGTCGGCCAACGGGGCGCTATTAATAAAAGGCGGAATCCATGTTGACAGACTTTTGCTAGGACTCCGGGGAGCAGAGCTATTGGAGAAATTGCATAAAGACACCGTCTAGGCCACGTGTGGGCCATAGTGTCCAGACTCAGGGGAGCTTGGATTCAGAGTGTAGTAAAGTGAACCTTGTGTCGTGTTCTGCGAAGCAAAGAGGTCCACCTCTGCTACCTAAATTCTCTCCCATATTAAATGACCACTTCGGGATGGGGTTTCTACTTCCATGTGTCACAGTTTGTCTGGACAGCAAGTCTGCTCTCACATCCATATGCCCCAGAATGTAAATCGCCTTGAGGGACAAGAACTTGTCCTATGCCCAAAGCAGAATCTGCTGCGCTAGCCCGTTCAAGCGGCGCGGACGCAAATCGCCGTGGCGATTTATATAAGTGACTACCATAGTGTTGTCCACCCGCACTAGAACATGGTAGCCTCTCAGCTAGAGGAAGTATTTCAGGGCCAGAAATAAAGCCATAATTTCGAGGCAATTGGTGTGCCATGCGAGAAGATGACCTCTCCAGATCCTTTGAGCTGGACGGACCGCACCCCAACCCAAAGGAAAGCATCTGTCATTAGCATCTTGTGATGACAACAGAGACCTAGAGTGGATCCCAAAATCAGAAACCGGGGTCTGAACCACATAGAAAGGGTACAAAGCCCCTGGCGCGTACCCTGTTTGCCTCAGGGGATTGGCCCTTGAATGAACTCCCCTGGCTCTCAGCTACAACAGAAAGGGTCTCATATGCAGAGGGGCCAAGGGTATCACCATGGATGCATCTGCCATGAGACCTAGGATTTTCTGAAAGTAACGAACAGTCACTTTCTGGCCTAGCTTGATGTTCCTTAGGGTACGTAAAATGGATTCAATACATACAGGAGACAGTTGTGCCTGTATTCTGATTGAATCTCATACGACCCCCAAATACGTTGTCCTGTGAGTGGGAGAGACAACGCTTTTCTTGGCGTTGAGTCTCAACCCTAATGATTTAAGATGAGCTAGGATGACACGCTGATGTCGAAGCGCTAGCTCCCGAGACTGAGCCAAGTCGTGTATATAATTAAAATTACGGATGCCCTGGAACCATATAGGAACCAGAGCTGCATTCATATCTCTTGTATATGTGCGAGTTGCTAGGCCAAATGGAAGGACCCGATACAGTTAAGCTTTGCCCCCGAAAGCAAACCTCAGGAACCACAAGCTCTTGTTGTGGCAATATTTCTATATGAAATATGCGTCCTTCAGGTCGATTGTCATAAACCAATCTTCTGATTGGATTTGAGAAACAATCATCTTGACCGTCAACATTTTGAACTTGTATGTTCTGAGATAGCGG
>JAOVVA010077850.1:0-12984 GCA_028565275.1 Leiocassis micropogon
ACAGATCTTTGAGTTTAGCTCATGAAAAATGGGAGCAAAAATAAAAGTGTTGCGTTTATATTTTTGTTCAGTGTAGAAGGCCAAATGCATAATTAGATTACAAACAATATATACAGTATATTCCCTGACACCAGTTTTAGAATATTAAATAAGTTATTATTCTAATAGTCACAAATATGTTGATTTTAAGGTGTAAGGATAAGATTTTATTTTATAACCCTTGACATGTACAGAATCTGTAAATTGTACAGAATATCAAGAATATATATCAAGAATCTTTGATTTGGCAACCCTACCATAAGCAACCAATTAGTCATTAATTTTATTTAAAAAAACAAACACACAAACATTCAATGATGTACTTATTGTAGTGTTCATTTGTATAATTTTGGAAAGTATTTCACATTTAATTGTAAATTATGAATTATGTATTTATTTGTTTTTCCTTATTAACATAGTTACCTAGAGTATCTAATTCATATTCAGGACACACTATCACACACAAAAAAAAAGCATATATCTTTTATGCAATAACAAAAGAACCTTTGTTTGGTAACAAGTGATTCAGTAAATAAATATGAACTGATATACAAACAATGCCATCACATATCTCATAAACCAAAAAGTTGTCTAAATGAGACAAAATTATGTTTTGATTTTTATTACACTGCTTTATTGAACTGTCGATTACCTTTCCAGATCTGCAGCTCCAAATCATAGCTGCAAGACCTCTGCTGTTTAGGCTAATGTACTAAATGTACTAGCACCTAAACTAATGCCTGGCTCATAGATGGTAAAAAGTTCTGGTTGATTCACCTGTGATGAAGGAAATAAGGAAACAGTAATAGCATTGCTTGAAAATAGACTTTATGCTTTTTTTTAGCAGCAAACACAGCAAATGGTCTCTTGTGACTCTTATCTTGCACCTTTGACCCTAAGACACTTTGTGTATAACCATTGTAACTTTTGCCATAGCAACATGCTACAGTATGTACCAACTGCAATCATTCCTTCCTGTATCTGGGAACATCACCACCTTATGTCATGCACGTTACCCACAATGCTAATTGCCTTAAAGGGGAGGTTTGGCCGATAACATTACCCCCACTCTGGATGACGATTAAACACTTAAAATCATTATTGTCCAAGTAAGAGCCCAAGAGGTGGCTGCACTGGCGGTGTCCATGAAAATGTCTATGAGTGCTTACCGCATATTCCTTATAAAGAAATGTAACCCAGTGTCTACAGCAACAGGCAGCTGGCACAATTAACCTTCTTAGCCATTTAAATATGATGTAACATAACTCTTACTTATCTGACCTTAAAGAGCAAGAATTAACTGACACCACACATAATTATACCAATTAAATACTTTTCTTCTCTTTTGTACCCAGACATTTCCATAAAATCTCTGTTTTCAATTAGCATGTAAAAGTGGTTAATTAACAGCAATGTACACCACATAGCATCCCAATTACCTATTATACCCAGCTACAATATTAAATCAGGCCTGGACTCAAACCTCTGAATTGACTAGGTCAGTGATCTGCCTACACACTAAATTCAGCGTTTAGTAGCAAACCCATACAAACCAACCACTCTGCACACCCTCTATGGTCTCTGATGGGGTGTGGGACTCAAAGGTGGACACTGGGGTTGTCCTCTGGCAGAGTGCTGAGTGTCAACCTCATCCACCTGAGGCTGAGCAGGGGTATCAGGTATCTGGCTGTTTAGTGAAGTGTCAATTATCCCCATAGGAGATTGCTCTAGGGATTTGTGAGATCTCCAGATAAACTGTCGCCCAAGTTGCATTGCACCCCTTTTTGCTGGGTCTGGTTGTCATGACTGTTAGGCCCTGGCACCGTTTATGTGACGTGGCCTCCTGCGGCATCTTCTAGACAGTGCTTCTGCATTTAGAAGCTGTTTCCCTGGATAGTGAAGCACTTGGAAGTCATACTCCGTGAGTTTCTTTAACAAGTAAACAAGGTGGGCCTCTGGTTCTTTCAAAATTGTCAACCAGGCTGCTATGGTCAGACTGGATGATAAACAACCTCCTTAGCAGATATTGTATAAAATGGGAGGTAAACACTACTGCTGCCAAAAGTTCCCATCTGGTGGTGCAATAGTTTAGTTTATCAGCTATTAATCTTCAACTATCAAAGGTCAAGACCTTCCCCTGACCCCCCTTGTACTTGACATGTACAGAATCTGGGAGAGGACTGCTCTGGTCCCAAAATGACCTCAGAGACATTTTGGTGTGTAGGTCACTCAACTACTTTTTGAACCTTGTGGGGGTAGTGACAACACCTTTGCCTGAAAATAAATGGTCAAGAAGAGCGACCTACTCCTGAAACAGACAACATTTAGATGGCTTCAGCTTCAAATTAGCTTCCTGAAGCCTGTTGAACACTTGACAAAATTGTTCCAGCATTTGTCAAATATCCTGCCCCAAATTCTGTCCTTGAGATATACTTGACAGAGCATATCTTTCACTGTAACCCAATCAACACATTGACAATTTGGAGCGGGGACAGCACAGTGTAGAGTGCAAAAAGTATAAGGTTCCCCTTTTGGGTGCAAAAGGCAGCAGCTTTATGGGCCCTTGGTGTCGTTTATACCCACCAGTGCCCTGATGTTAAGTCCAGATTAAGTCCAGTTTGGTGCAGTCGAGGTCATTTAGCCCTACAGAAAAAAAACATCACTGTGGGACTGAATCAGGTGGAACAGCCTACAGTGGGCTTTTTCCAACAGGTCAGTGCAGCTAGTGGCATAGAGCACCTGCAGGTGGAGGGATAGAGAGATGCAAGACAGGGTTAATAAGGTCAGGAACAGTGGGGGACCTGAGAGACTGATCTGATTGAAAGACTCCCAGCCCACACCATTCGCTAAGGTATAGGTTGACACAATGGTGAATGTCTTAGGTTGATGTGAAGAAGAACTCTTCTGCATAACAGAAGATAACATGGGCATACCATGGGGATAACCAGCTTATGTGGGTCTTGCAGCTACCTCCTCTGGCTTCCCACAATCTGCCTGTCTGGCAGCCTCATGCATTGTAGCTGCTCTTGCTCTGTAGACCAAGCATGCTCTAGCGGCCCTCCTGGTTGCCTCATACTGGTGTGCTATGTCATATGCCTTCAACAGGGTGTGTGGTTTCTTTTTCAATAGATTTTGCAGCACCTGCTAAGGTGTTAGTAAAGATTTCCACACCAATAGTCTCCTACACTTACTTTGAATATCTCTGATTGACTCTAAATGCATCATTCTATGATAGCCCAGTTTCCTAATCTGCTGTATCAGTTTGATGCATATGGCTGCTTAAAGCTCAGCCCAGCCTCTGCTTCCTCCACAGTGAGCTGGACCCAATCTGAGCTTTTTTATGGATGATTGCACCACCTACACTAGTTAGAATGAATTGTACCTGAACCACCATTGTTTTTTCGGATCCGCAAGTTGCTCTTAAACTGATGTAGAAAGTCTTTCCAGAAGCCTGACCTAATAAACTGGCCTGGGCTCATTATGGGAATTCTTTCATGTCTATTTTGTTAATTGTCTCTATTGCCAGCGAAGTCATCATAGCTTCTTGGGTGTGAAGAGCAAGTGCACAATGCAGTCATAATTGTACAGTTCATATTATGGAGCATGGTGGCAATGTGAACCTGGATGCTGGGGCAAGAGTGGCACAGTCTGCTGCGGGTATAATGCAGGCATTTCTATTGGTTTGTATAATCTCTGCTATATCCATTAACATACAGGATAGGATGTAGGATAAGGCTTTACTTATATAAATCCATATATGTTAATTACAGCAGTAGCACTAAGCAATATATTGTCTCTCTATTTGCATTTTTTTTTGATAACGCCATAATTCCTTCTCTTCCTTGCTGAATAAATATCCTATGATGAATGCCCAAAGTTACCTTTCCAGATCCACAGCACACAGTTTGGGGGACTAATGTACTCTAGCCTGAATTGTAGCTGGTAAACACATCTTCTAAGCTCACTGCAATTTAGCAGTGATGAATGAAAGAAGGATAAAGTAATTGAGATGCTCAAAACTGAACTTTATTCCTCCTTTTCATCAGCAAACAAAACACATAGCCTCTTGTGACTCTTATCTTGCACATTAGACACACACAAACTACCATAGCTATTACCAGCATAAGCAACATGTCCTGCGCTGTCTTGTCTTCCTGTATCTGAGGATATCACTTCCTTACATCGTACACACATTATCCACAAGGCTACCGGTCTTAAAGGGGAGAACTGTTGTAACTGACACTTGTTCAATTATACTATAATCCATGTGGCACTATAAAATAGACAGAAGTATGCAAGCAGAAGTATTTTTATCTGAATTTGCTTTGTACAATCAATAATTCAGCACATGTTACTGACCTTAGATCATTATTCCATTAGCTACATGCTAAAAGTTGTATCTAGAGACAAGACTTTATGTAACAGGTAAGAAAAAGCACCCATCACACAGGAATAGGGTCAGTCTAATCTAATGAGCATAGAACACATGATCTTTTTCCATTGCTTCAAAGTTTTCTTTGTAACCTAGACCACTCACAGGACATTCATCCACAAGACCTCTGGGGATGTTCCGTGGTGTCTTGCACCTGATGTTAACAGTGGATCCTTAGGTGATGTGGGTTTCAGGTTGTTTACAGGATCTCTAGTCATGATTTTTTTCTGAGAACTGGCCAACATTTCTTCCACAAAGTTGATGGTTAAGCACTATCCTTTAAATTTTTAATTATATGTTTAGGTTCTTAACCTAGTTGTTTTCTTTGCTTGATGCAATCCAATAATCGGACCCTTTTAAAATGGCCAGGCAGTGTATAAAAAAATGTTGTGTCTATGTATAGGTGCATGCATAATATATGAACCCAAAAATTAACTGTGCTTGAACATTGTAATGACATTTCCATCTCATTTCTCAATGACAACATTGGTGTTTAAGTGAGACATGAGACAGTGAGACATGATTTTATTATTGTTACTATTAAAAAAATTACAAACGTAGGGAATATACGTGCTCATATTATCATGAACAAAATAATCTATTTTAAATAGGACTTGTTTATTCACACTTGTGCACACATGGTTACATCAATATGGTATAATATTTGGGTGTAACAACCATTTCAGCCCCTAGTGGTAAGATTGCAATTCATTTATCAAATCTTCATTTAAGGTTGTTTTTTTTTACTTTAATAAAACATCTGCTTGTCACCTCAGGTCACTATGATGCAAAATTTGTTTCTCTTAAAATTCATAATATGGATATTTCTAATTAAATGTAAGGGATATATTTATTGTATGTCTATGAAGTAATTGTCATTGGACATTATGCTGTGGAGGGCTGGTGGAGAAAAGTTTTCGGCTCAGGAACAAGACTTTATGTAACAGGTAGGAAATCGCCTTTCTGCATTATTCTAGAACCATGTCAAAGCTGGAAAACACATTTGTGACAATATGTGAATATGATGTAAATCAACTGATAAACAAAAGATACTATAATACTTCATGATCTATCTAAATCACCAATAAAACTATAATATTTTCTAATGGTATAAACTATTTAAGAAACTGATTAGATATTTAGCTGTAAAGAGGTATTTGATGAAGTATGTTTCTGAGTGTGGCACTGACAGCTACGGCAACAGATACTACTACAAAGTATTTGGATCTGGAACTCAACTTATTGTTACTGGTATGATAACATTTTGTTTTATTTTATTATTTACTGACCCAATAAAGTGTTAAAAATCAATGAAGGCAAAACAAACTTTATAAAAGTGTTTTCATAAGGGGATACAAATGATTACTTGTCTTCATTATTTCTAAGTGGCATCAAAAATAATATCTGTCCTTAAAATATTGGGACTATTAATGAAATTGTATGGATGTCAAATTATTTGGAAGTAGGTATTTGATGTAGTCTGTGTCACAGTGTTATGATGCATTTATCTAATACTACTACAAAGTATTTGGATCTGAAACTCGATTTGTCGATACAGGTATAACATGAAACTTTATTATGTTTCTTTTTAACATTTAGCTTCAACAAAGAAATAAATGAGAATTGAACTGAACATGTAAAATATAGTAAAACAAAAATACAATTTTGAAAAAAAGTAATGTTTTAAATAATGTCTGACTAAATAGATATGTTTTTATTAGACTTAGAAATACACATCTGCATGTAAATATTCTTGTGAATATTTTGCAATTACTTACAAAGAAACATAAATACTTTGCGCATTCCACAATATAATGACAGCACAAACTACATGTTAAGGGACATTCAAAAAGGCTTCATATGCTTAACTTTTGAGAGATGGCTTATTTACTGAAAATAGTCAATGACTCTTTTATGAATACTACCCCAATTCCACAAAGTTTTTAATATTCTTGGCGATCATGAACTGTTTATGCTTTCGTCAATTTGTCCTTTAAAAATTTCCTTCATTGTGGTTTGCACAAATGTACTCTTATGAGATATTTTGCTAAAATGTTGTAAAACGCCTGAGAAATGTTGTTGTTGTTGTTGTTGTTGTTGTTGTAAAAAGCAGTCTGGCCTGCAGATGCAGTCTTTCCAATAATTTTTCACCAAATAAGTTCACAAGAATATTGTGTGGCAAGTTGTGTGGCAAGTTCTGTTTTTTGGAATGTGAGATGTTAGTCTAAAATTCTTTGTAATTGTTAAAAAATCTTTTTTATAGACAAATGCTTTTTTCAAATTAGTTTTTTCTCATCAGTCCACAGAATATTTGCCATAAAGTCTTGGAAATAATCTATATGTTTTTTTGGCAAATGTAAGAAACTTTGTGTTCATTTTGGTCAGCAGTGGCATTTACCTTGGAACTCTCCCATGGATGCTATTTTTGAACACTGACCTTAGCTGGTGATGCCTGCAGTTGATGAGGCAGGTGATGCTTTAGATATTGTTCTGGGTTTTTTTTTTATGAGCTACTGCTGGAGTTATTGTTGTGCTCTTAGAGCAATTTTGTTAGGCCAGGGAAGGTTCCTCTTGGAAAGGTTCACCACTTTTCCAAGTTTTTTCCATTTGAGGATAATGGCTCTCACTGTGATTCGCTGGAGTCCCAAATCCCTAGAAATGGCTTTGTAAGCCTTTCCAGACTGTCAGATATAAATTATTTGTTCCTCATCTATCCTTGAATTTCTTTAAATGCTGCATGATGTGTTGCTTTTTATTTTTTATATAATATAATATAATATAATATAATATAATATAATATAATATAATATAATATAATATAATATAATATAATATAATATAACCCAATCACCCACCCCCCTCCACTTCCCGACACCATTGTAATGAGATATTGAACATGTTACTACTGTGAGAAGGGCCAAATTGTGATGGCTAGACAACTGGGTTAGGAGCAACTCTAAAGCTGCAACTCTTGTGGGATGTTCCTGGTCTGCAGTGATGAGGACGTACCAAAAGTGATCCAAAGAAGGAAAACCTGTGAATTGGTGACAGAGTCATGGCCAAGGCTCACTGATGCAAATTGCGAGTGAAGGCTGGCCCGTGTAGTCCGAGTGTGCGCGTGTGTGTGTGTGTGTGTGTGTGTGTGCATGTTTTTTCATTTTTTTGTTTAACATCTCATTTTCTACTTTTTAGTAGAAATACTGTTGCAATTTCGCATGACTTTTCTTTCATAATTCCCAGTTTGTTACCATTATGATTACCCAAATTACTAACATACATAAATAAAATAGATCTTCTCTTATTAAAATACAGACCCTGGAAAGGACCAAGTCAAAGAGCCACAAGTGTCAGTGTACCCAGTGTCAAGACAATCAAATGGAAAGTCTGTACTGCTGTGCCAGGCAAGAGGAATGTTCCCAGATCTGGTGCGATTTAAATGGAAAACAATAGATCAGGGTGGGAGAACCATGGACCTGAACAGAGAAGAGCGTCTGGAGCAGAGAGACAAGGACCCGGAAGTCCGAATAACCAGCATGCTCATTGTCAACCAGCAAAAAGCCGTGAACAATAAATTCATCTGCTCTGTTCAACACACCAACAATGCTAAAGAGCAGGAATTAGTCATTCCAAAAGGTATTAATCTTTAGTGTCTTCAGAATATGTTCCACTCTTAATCTAAACAATAATAATGGTTAACAAATATTAGTGGTTATATGCTTAATAGTTAATGTTATTTTATACATCTACAAAACTTACACACTTAATTACTTACAGAAGACACAGAATCAAAACCTGGCTTATTTATTTCCTGCCCACCTCCAAAAGCAGAAGAAATGGAGGAAGAAGAAATTATGGATTCTGGTAAAGCAATTAAGATCAGCCAAATATCATTTAAGTGCATTTTTACATGAAATAATGTTTTCATATTTTACTAGCCAACTATATTTACAATGGTCATGATAACTGAATATAAAATTTAATGCAATAACAATAAAAAAAAATGTTTTAATAACAGATTTCTATTTTTTTTCTCTTTTCTGCAGATTTGTTTAAGCCCAGTCCCAGTCTGTATTTGTTCAGCATGACGTATATAGTACTGTTGGTAAAAAATTTACTGTACTTCTGCACTGTTTTTGTCTTACTGTGCAAGAGAAATCCTGCTAACATGAGTCTAATTAGAGGCAAAGCTCTTTGATCAGTCCATCAGCCAAACAGAATAACTAAATACATCAATGTCATCAACGTCAATATCTATCTATCTATCTATCTATCTATCTATCTATCTTGGTTTTTACTGAGAGGATTTACTTGAGATAACTTTTTTGTACTTTTTTATTTTACCTTGTTTTTTTATGTTAAAGTTTATAATAACTTAAATTGTATTTTAAACATGCATGTTTTATATACAGATACTATTAAATCTATTGTATCTATTTGTGTATCTATACTCAATTCAATTTGAATTTGTATTTAAAAAATTGTTGTATAGTGCTTTTAACAGTAATCATTGTCACAAAGCAGCTTTACAGAATTCAAAATGTATGAAAATTAATTATACATGTACACAAAATAGTATAGACTATCACTATCAGTTTGTTTTAGATTATCTATACTATCTAGGAAACATTTTGTATTAGATTTTTTTAACATATTGTTGTTTTGTACTATTGTTTTAATATTTTTTTCAAGTACATTTACAAGAAATTTTATGAAAATAATCAAAGTCATTAGTGATTGTTTTGTTCCGTGTTTAGCTAATAAAATATTCCATGGACCAGCAATGATATGGTACATTTTACAATGAGTTCACTTATATTTTACAATATAATATTTTCTATTAAAAATAAAAGCAAAAACAAGTATAACATGTACTTGTGTCCAACACAAGTATAAATGTCTTGTGAGTGGCCTAGGTTATGTGAAAGAAAACCTCAGGTGGTGCAAAAACAAAAAGAGCAAAAAAAGGAAAAAGACCTGCAAGGTGAGGTGGCAAAATGCAGATGTATGACCATCCATGTTCTACAAAACATGTTCTTGTCAGCTTGATGTTACAGTTCCTCGTCTAACTTAGGCTACTTAGTCCATAGGCTATTTAGTCTAAGGTAATATGCTAACCGCTCGGACAGAGTAGCCTAGCTAACTTTAGGCCAAAGTCATTTGTTTTACACACAATAAATTTGATATGCCACTACATTTGAGAGTGAGCCAATTAAACGTTTTGTAGATAATTGCAATAAATGTTCATATGACCGAGATTTTGCCATATTCCAATGAAGGCATATTCCACTACAACCTCAGGACAGAGATTGGATTTTTAGCCATTACGTCCAGTTAGAGCTAGTGATAATATGGTAGAATCAATAATGTTGAATCAGCATTAGTAATAATACAATGATAAATAGCCTACTTAATAAGAAGTACTATTTCTAAGCCAGCTGCACAAAAATATGATTGTCTAAATCCTGCAGGATTAAGCAGTTACTTCTTGTTTTATGCTAAAGTGTATGTCTGTCCAGAATGACAGAATTTAATGAAACTTTGGCAGTACTTAAGTATTTGCCTAAAGGTAAACCTGTGCCATAAATAAAACATTCAAAAAAATTTTGGGGGGTATAAATAGAGTTATGAGCACTTTTGTGTCAGATCTAGTGCTTTTTTTTTTTTTCTTCCAATTTTGCACTTTTTTCTATGAGGTGGGCGTAGCTATACGCGTCACACAACAAATATAGTTTACCATGCACAGACAGAGTATGAAGAAGACAAGAAAATAACGGTAATGCACCTACAAGTTTCCACAATCCTCAGGACAACAATTTTTTTAAGTGGTAACAACATGTTATCCTGTGATGTCCACAACTAGTCTTTTCTACTGATAAACAGGGTCCATTACTCTGGGTCCTATACATAAGCAATTTTATTCTGTCCCCTTCCTTTCTTGATCCGTACCTTCCACTTCATTCCAGGCTTATACAAGGGCCCTCCGGCCCTGGATAGTCAGTTCCTCCCCCCACATCCCCCATAACACCCCTGGTGATAAATAACTAAATGAATACTGCTGCTGTTATTATTTTCAAAGTTTGACACAGAACAGATAAAGAGAAGGAGGAGCAAACAGTATCTGCTAGTTTAGTTGCAAGACACTTCTTTCCCATCACACTCACCATGAAGCTCTCACTGCAGTTGTGTTTGTTAATTATTTTTCTAATCCATGCAGGTAAATGTCAAGTCCTAATTTATATGAACCTCCCTTATGAAGGTTTACTGACGTATCTTATAATGGCTTTTATTTACACTTGTTATTTTTGTACGTACATATTTTTTTATGTTTACTGAGTTTAAATAACATTTTATTTCCTTATTCACAGTGCACAGTGATGTGGAGCTGCATCAGGAGCTAGTAATGACTAGAGCCATCAATAAGCTTGCCAAAATAAACTGTATTTTCCCTTCAGAGTGTAAGCATTACATTCACTGGTATCAGAAGAAAGATGGTGAACCTTTCAAAAGAGTCCAATATGTAGACATTGATGTCCCTCAAAGGCACGAGGTAACTGATTTTGAGGCCCTGCATTTTGATAAGATGGGAAATCAGTTAGTTTTGTTGATCCCTACTTTAAAGAAGGAGCATTCAGCAACTTATTATTGTTCCTGCTGGGTATCAGGCAGCACAGTGAGAATAAACTCACGAGAGCTGTACAACAACTCACAATAAAAACTCACGACTTCTTCCAAACTTCATACTACATAAATAACCTCTAATTTTTAATACATATTTAATATAATGTATTAATATTATATTAATATCTAATATGGCCTTTAACAGTTTAGTTGCAGAACTATATGGAATAACATGCTTAAAAGATTTTAAAAGTTTGCATCTGAGAAGCTTTCATAACCAAAACCAAAAAGATTTAGTTCTGTATTTCAGTTGGAAATACAACACATTTCTTTTACTTGGAAAACTGTGAACTACCTTTTTTCTAAATAAAGTGCACCTAATTGGTGATTATTTAAGTTGGGCTATAAGGAAGAAGCTTTATTCATTTTGGAATAAACCATTTTCATTACTACTCGGAGACTCTCAAGAGATTGTCTGTGACATCTTCCTTGTGGCTTAAATCAAAGTGGGTCAAATTATTTGAGTCAATGATAAAAAATGTGTGTGTAACATCAGATTTTTTTTTAATCAGGCATGCTTTAGACAGCTCCATCAGTTTAAAAAAAATGTCTCAAGACATCAGCTTTAATGGGCAGCACACATACGTTGCATATAAGTCCGTAATTATGTACTGTAAACCAAAGTTACCCTTTAAATAAAAAATAAAAAAAAATTTTATACTTTACAAAGCACACAGTGTTACTGTCATTTGCATATATAATAAGTTAATAAAGATGCGTTACTAATTGTTGATGATTGATTTTAGTACCATATATATGTTTGTTGTACTGTACATCAATACATTTTAAGACAAACAGAGCATGCTTAGCTAATGCATTTGTATTATATTTAATAGAATACATTTAACACATTGATTAGAATGGAAACTGCTGTGCATGGAAAGTGTGGTGGGTTTTGCATGAAGAGCAGCTGTGTGTGTTTACTGGAAATTAACCGCATGTAGCAGGTTTTTACCACAGCTTGCAGAGCTGATAACTCATTAGCTTTTACAGGAGATTTTATTTTTTAAAATATAAAGTTTAAATTTAATGTACATATGCTTTGGTAAAGTTTTGCCATGCCATAAGTGTCACTGCATCAGGGGGCATTGAATACAATAGTAAACTCAATAGTTACAAATAACTTAATAGTGTATCATTCACAATTATTCTGTAAACATGTTTGACAACTTAGGTTCAGTTTTAACCAATGTAAACTAAACTAAAAACTATATATAAATTGTAAAAAAATATTGTGTGTGTAAATATTTGTGTAATTTCTCATTCTAAACACATCTATTATACATTGTTATTATTTTTTATTAATAAATAATAATTATAATAATAATTATTATAATAATAATACTCACTCACTTACTTACCCACTTATCGTCTATACCGCTTTATTCTGTATATATTCTGTTTCCTGTATAGGGCCTGAAGCCTATTCCAGGAGGCTTAGGGCATGAGGCGAGGTGCCAATCCATCACAGGACACACAGACATACACACACACATTCAATTCAATTCAATTCAATTTTATTTGTATAGCGCTTTTACAATTGGCATTGTCCCAAAGCAGCTTTACACAATCTAAAGAATTTTTTAAGTTTGTATGGAATTTGAATGTGTATGAATCAAAATGGTCGGATAGTTCCTGGTGAGCAAGCCGAGGGCGAAAACCTCTTTGAGATGGTAGTAGGAAGAAACCTTAAGAGGAACCAGACTCAACAGGGAACCCATCCACATTTGGGTGAAACAGAAAGCAGGAATTGATCTTCATTTATACAGTGTGTTAGGTGGCAGGCAGTTCAGCTATAACAGTTGATGTTAATTGATGTAAATATGGAGTCCAGG
>JAOVVA010077920.1:0-12981 GCA_028565275.1 Leiocassis micropogon
ACATGGGGAATGGAAACTCCACCCCAAAGTAGTCAGTCAAATCTGGGAGAGATTTTATGTAGCAGAGGTGGACCTCTTTGCCTCACAGGAGACAGCACAATGTCCCCTTTACTTTTCCAGCTCATCTGGGTCTGAGACTGCGTCTTTACGCATTTCCTCTAATAGCTCTGCTCCTAGCGAAGGTCCGTCAACAGGGTTTTCACCTCTTATTGATAGCGCCCCATTGGCCGACTAGAGTGTGGTTCTCAGATCTAATATCACTCTTCGACAGCCCACCATGGGCGATTCCGGTCAGGAGAGATCTTCTGTCTCAGGCGCAGGGGGCAATATTTCATCCCAGGCCCCATCTCTGGAACCTTCACTTCTGGCCCCTGAGGGGGGCCAACTAAGAGATGCTGGTCTTCCAGCCAATGTAATAGAAACTATTCTAAGTGTTAGAGCTCCCTCTACTAGAAGATCTTATGCCCTCAGATGGAATGGTTTTGAAAGTTGGTGCATGGCAAACCATGTAGACCCAGTCCACTGCCAGATTGTTTCAGTGCTGGAGTTTCTGCAGGAGAAACTGTTCTCGGGCATATGTCCTACCACTCTTAGAACATATGTGGCCGCCATTTCGACTTGACATGTTCTGATTGATGGATTTTCTGTGGGAAACCACCCTTTAGTTGCCCACTTTATTCGTGAAGCTAAACGGTTGAGGCCGCCCACTAGAACGAAAGTCCCTTTATGGGACTTAGCTATTGTGCTGGTTGTATTGGTTGATACCCCTTACAAACCTCTAGAGTAAAGGCGCTGGCCTGTTAGGTTTCTGACCCTTAAGATGGTTTTTCTAATGGCCATTACTTCTTTAAAGAGAATTGGGGATTTGCAGGCTCTGTCAGTCTCGCCATCCTGCATCCTCACCCGAATTATCTTCTGAAAGTTCCATTCTCAACCATGCATCCAGTTGTTCTCTAAGCCTTCTGTCCTCTACCATTTACTGCTCCAGAGCAGGAAAGACTTCACTTACTGTGTCCAGTACGTGCTCTGCAGATTTACGTCCACCGCACTAGCCAGTGGCGTAAGTCAGAGAAGCTTTTTATATGCTATGGGGGCCACAACCGGGGGGGCGGCTGCCACTAGACAAACGATGTCACATTGGGGGAGGGATGCTCTTGCCCTAGCCTACGAGGCTCGTGGTCAGACTTCACCTCCAGGAGTTAGGGCCCATTCAACTAGGGGTCTTGTATCGTCAATGGCTTTGGCTAAAGGTGTCCCCTTGCAGCAAGTGTGTGATGCGGCAGGTTGGTCCTCTCTGCACACACTTGTCAGATTTAATAGCTTGGATGTCCATGCTACTCCGGGCTCACGGGTCCTAAAGTCAGCATCCCAGAGTCATGTCTAGACCTCTTTGATGATAACTTTCCGGTTCATGCCTATTTATAATCTCCAGGTGCACATAATCAAATGACATCACCTGACCGAGGTTATAAAAGCCAAACTTTGGCATGCTTCAACAACCGGTCGAACAAAGAGGTTTCTTAATAGCGTTTTCACGCAGCATCTTGTTCCCACTTTTTCAGGGAACAGGGTTACAGTCAAGTAACCCGAGACGTTCTTTAACGTTCTTTAAAAAAAAATTTGTGCTTATTTTTTTTAAGTATTGGTTTTGGCACCAATTAGGCACCAGTACCACTTAAAAAAATAACAATTTGGGACAGGTATTGTAAAAAAAAAAAAAATTATTATTGTCTCAGTCTGTGTGAAAACCACAGTGGCATATGTTATGAATGTGTTCATCGCATGGGATTCACTACACTACAAAGGCACTAAAAGGGCAACTAAGACTACAATCCTAAACATTTCATTTCAATGTAATGCTTATACCTGTTTGTTTTTTTAGTATTTAAAATTGCATTATAAAAACACACACAGTGTTTAGTATTTAATTAGGGTTAAGAATGCTTTATTGAAAAGTTTCCCTACGATCAAAGTAATAACCTCTAGCTTCACTTTTCACTGTTTAAGGAGCTCAGTGAAAGGTTTCACTGCATTTTAAATCCTATTCTTTTACATTTACAAATTTTTGTTTGTAATAAGGAACTTGCTGTGGGGAAACCACATGTCAAAACTTGAGGTCTGTTGGTTGTCGATTTTCCGAAGTCATTTATATTGTGCAACTCCAACGTACCTCTTTGGGTCTAAGTCATTTAAATTGTGAAACACTCATTTACTTATCATTTGCTGTCATTTGCTGTCATTTTTTTTGTTTCATGCTCTTCCTTGCCATCTGTTCTTACATCATGTCTATTATTTGTTGTGCAAACAGGTACACATTCTCACAAATTAGTGTTTTGTAAAACAGAATATAATAAAAACTTTCATACTATTTAATAAAAAAAACAGTAACTGTAGACTATCTTGATGCTTTTATTTTAATTATTTTTTCTCTTCAATCAACTGCAATAATTTTCTTTTATTAAAATATCTAAATAAACTTATTAGCAATAACAATATTGACGTACATCAGAGATTCCTTGATGATTTATTAAAATCTTAAAACGTTAACATTTCAGATTCCTTCTAAACAAATACCTTTTATATTTAATAAAAATGCATGTCTGCATTTTCTTGCTCCATAGTTCCTAAACTAAGTTCTACAAAGGCACCATCTCTGACTGGAGTTAATGTGTAAATATGCTTTTAAAAATCATGCATGTCCTTTATGGCCAGAAAACATCAATGCACATAAGCAGAAGCAAATTTAAATTGATCATAGCTTATGAAGATAAAACAGAATGAAATTAAAACAGCTGGCTAAGCAAAACTCATATAGACACAGAACCGTCAGTGAAAAACGGAAAAAATTATATAAAACTAAATAATAAATAAAAATAAACCAAAACAAACACACAAAAAAGAAACACAGGAATAATAATAGTAATAGTAAATAGTAATAATAATGATAATAATTATAATAATAATAATAAATTTTCAATAATATAAATGCAAAATTGGGGCACAATATTTAAACAAAGAAAATTAAAAACAGAACATACTAGAAACAAAGACATCCAAAGACACAAGTCAATCTAAATGGATTCCATAGTGAATTCGAGCTAATCTTGCCAAGTAAGTCAGTTTATTCTTTGTATTCTTTGTATTATTGATGACACTTAGTTTGTGTCATCTGGGCTCATATTCAATTCTCCTATCCACTATGCAGATCATAGGATAAAAATATTTATTGATTTAATTTATTTATTGAAAAAATACTCTATGTGTAGAGTACTCCTAACCCTAACCCTAGGTTAACATGTTTTCCTCTGACTACTCTAGGAAAGGTGAAGATGTGGCAATTTATATAAAAAAATTATTTCATGTGTCCACCTTATTATATAGCAATAGTATTACACACTGAACAGTTGCTTTAAAATCCTTGCTTTAAAACTGCATCTCCTGAAAGGTCAATAAGTTATAGGTTTAGGTATAGTACACCAGGACTCCTATCGATGTCTCAGCTGTTCACACCTTTACATTCAGATTCCTCACACATCAGCGTGCGCAAAAGGCAGCATTTATTAAGCGATTATATATTTGTGCTCTGTTGTTTTTTTGTAATATGAGTATATTATGACCGAAATAAAGCTGCTCATTAGTATCCCAGAAAAACAACATACTTAGATTTTTTTCTTCATTCAAGCCCTTGTTGTCACTCAGCACAGCAGTGAGCATTTACTTACACCCGAACAGAGTCGTTTACATAAATCAATGATTAATAGCTTATGATACATAAATTTAAACAATTTATTCATACAGATGTGCCTAGGTCACTGAACGATTTGCAATCATAACACTTTGTCATCATTGTGAGTGCACTTAAATTAAAGTAAAGTCTTATATAGGTTATATAGTTTATATAGTTTTATTATATAGTTTTTGAACATTAATCAGACAATTAATGTGGCACAACGTCTCGGGTTACTTGACTGTAACCCTGTTCCCTGGAACCCTGAGTTCCCTTTCAAAAGCTACACTCAATGCTGCGTGAAAATGCTATTGGGAACGCTCTTTGCGCGACTGGTTGTTGAAGCATGTGTGCCAAACACGCCAAAGTTTGGCTTATATAACCTCGGTCAGGTCGCAAGAGTCTCCTGATCTGACGAGAGCGCGAGAGAAAAGGGCGAACCCGTCTCACACGCTTCCGCCAGATCGACACGCAATCCACAGGAGTGAGCCGTGGCTCGTGATTTCCCTTTAAAAAATGCAAGCCGGGCGCAAAGCACTCTGATTGAGAGGAGATCACAGTGCTCGCATTCTCCCTCAAGTCCAAGGATAGCTCTTCCCCCAAACACTCAACACAGAAAGCATGGTGATCATCATCATCAAGAAGTCCCTCGCCTGGAGGTAAACATCTTTTTACTAGCGCCATTTGACTTTCGCTTTTTTCTTTTTTCTTTTTTTTTACTGCAGCGCAGTATTTCAAAGGAAGATATACACACACACACACACAATATGGTCCTTAAAGACAAAAAGACCTGAGGATGTGTCCGGTTCATGCCTATTTATAACCTACAGGTGCACCTAATCAAATGATGTCACCTGACCGAGGTTATATAAGCCAAACTTTGGCGTGTTTGACACCCATGCTTTAACAACCGGTCGCGCAAAGAGCGTTCCCAGTAGCATTTGCACGCAGCATCGAGTGTAGCTTTTGAAAGTGATAAATTCTAAAGGCACACTATGTTAACGTTAACTTTGCTTAAATTTAATGCAAATAAGAAACACTACATTTAAACCTACATTTAATTAAAATTCTAAATTTGTACTGTTATTTTACTACTGTGATCATGAATTTATTTAATGTTTCACTTGAATTTATCTGCTATCACGTGGACCCAGCAGTAAAACTGTTATTCTGTCTGAGTACCATCTGTACCATCCAAAAAAAATGAAGACAGCCAATGACCTGAATTTATAAATATGGAGAATTTTCTTTATTGATGGCACAGCCATACTTTAGGAATCAAAATATGAAGGTTGGCTCTGAGAGTATGAGGAATCATTTTCACATTTGAACTAGCCACATCATTGTGTGCTGTAATCAAAGATGCTTTAAATAAGACACCTATTTAAGTTCAGTTCTTCTTTGCTTTTTACACAATGTTGTTTTCATGTGACTTTTGGCTTTCCATAGTTGCAGCTCTGCTCTGCTTTTTTGTTCTTTTTATTGGCACAAAGTTAAAGAGAAATCACAGATCCTGCCGTATCTGCTCCAGGGGCCCAATATCAATGCTGACCTTGCACTGTGAGTCCAGCTATGCTGGGGTATGCGAAGAAAGAATCTCATTGTGCAGTACGGAATATAGGACCAATAAAGGCTTAACATAACTTAATGAAAAGCAGTTTAGCTCACACTCTGTTCCGGTTATTTTCAAAGATGCAGATACCACAAAATGCATGTCATCCTGTGCCATTACAACACATTTGAATTTTGACAGAAAACTTAAACTAACCTTTAAAAAACCCAGGCCTCTCAGCTCTTGGGCAACAGCCTCCAACTGCCACAGAGGCTCTTAAGACTTTTTGTATTCCTACATCAACTCCATTGGATTAGCCTACCAGTATGCTCCAGTTTGATTGGATATGTGTTTTCTCAATGTCTGAATAAGGGCTGTGTGCTGTACATTATAAAGTTATACTTGTGTCTAAAAATGAGTTGTGTGTTTTTTCTGGCAGTTGCATAACCAGAATTTAATTTTGGGAGAAGAAAATATTACAATTTAAAATCATGATTGTTTTCCTGATATGTACACTTAATTTGGTGCATTACAAGCAGCAGTGAGATCAGTGAGGATGCTAAATTATTTAATTATTCCAGCCAGTCTTCTGTCAAACAATCTTTTAATATTAATAGTTGTTGCCTTAAAATACCATTATGACAGTTTCTCCAAAAATGATTTAAACAACATACTAATAACAGGGGGGAAATTACACATATTCTACCTTATTTTGCAGTAAATTCCTTTAAGTCTACTTTACTGGCTTCTACCTCAGTATCTCTGCACTTATAGTGTAGCTATCTTGCTAAAAGCCTTCAAACAGAATTAGGAGAAATGCATCATCTAATTCGGATCATCCCTTTTCTAATGCTTTTCTAATGCTTTTCTGCAGCATCTGGTACGCAATAAATGTGAAACTCATACTGTATATTCTACAATCATTACATTTAAAGAAAAATATTTTAAGCTTTTTTTGTTTTAATTTTTATGATTATGGCTTAGAGGTCATTAGAAATTAAAAATATAAAAAAAATTTAATATTTAATTTCATTTTGAAAACTATTTTTAAAAATATTTTTATATTAATATTTCATTTTCATTACTTTTCATGGCCTAGGTTAGCACACACACATGGGGAAGACTGCAGACATGATAGTGGTCCAGAAGATGATCATCAACAGTCTCCAAAAGGAGAATAAGCCACAGAAGGAAGCATATTTATGGAAGTTGACTGGAAAGAAAAAGTGTGATAAAAGAAGGTGGTCTTACAAGCAACAGGGAAAACTTAAGAAAATTGTCAAGAAACGCTGACTCAAAATACAAGTGGAGTGAGGCTGGGGTCAGTGCATCAAAAACCAACACACACAGACGTTTTCAGGAAATGCAGGATGGTTTCCAAGATGGCGGTGCGTGTACATGCTGGGCTTCCCTCTTTCCCTCTTTCGTGTCTTGTATGTTTTCAACTCCTGTTTTAATGACTTCCGCCCAGTTGCACTTACTTCCATCATTATGAAGTGCTTTGAACGGCTAGTCATGCAGCAGATCAAGACTGCCCGCCCCCCTCCCTGGACCCCTTCCAGTTTGCTTATTGGTCCAATCGCTGAACCGATGATTCCATTGCTACGGCCCTCCACTCAGCGCTCACCCACCTGGAAAACAAAGACTCTTATGTTGGAATGCTGTTCATCGACTTCAGCTTAGCGTTCAACATGATCATTCCACAACAACCCACTCACAAACTGATCCAGCTGGGGCTCAGCAACTCTCTGTGCAACTGGCTGCTGGACTTCCTGACTGGCAGATCTCAGGCAGTACGGGTCGCCAATAACACTTCCAGCACCATCACTCTGAGCACGGGGGCCCCCCAAGGATGTGTGCTGAGCCCCCTCCTCTTCACGCTGTTGACCCATGACTGCATGCTATCTCACAACTCCAACCTCTTCATCAAGTTTGCGGATGACACGACTGTGGTGGGTCTCATTAGCAACAAAGATGAGACTAACTACAGGTGTGAGGTGAGCCGCCTGGCCAGGTGGTTTACAGACAACAATCTCTCCCTGAACGTGGAAAAGATGAAGGAGATTGTTGTCAATTACAGGAGAGCACACACCCAACACTCTCCTCTGACCATCAATGTGTGGAGAGGGTGAGCAGCACCAAGTTCCTGGGTGTGCACATTACAGAAGATCTCTCCTAGTCCAACAACACTGCAGCAATAGCTAAGAAAGCACAACAGTCTCTACTTTCTTCATAAGCTGAGAAGAACCAGAGCGCAGACACCCATCATGCGCACCTTCTACAGAGGCACCATTAAGAGCATCCTGACCAGCTGCATCACTGTGTGGTACGGCGCCTGCACCACGTCCTGCCGGAAGACACTCCAGCGCATAGTGAGGGCAGCTGAGAAGATCATTGGTGGCTCTCTCCCATCCCTCCAGGATATTTACAACACCCGCCTCACACGAAAAGCTCTCAACTTCGCCCGTGACCCTACCCACCCGACTCAGAGCTTCTTTAGTCTGCTGCGATCAGGGAGGAGACTCACAAATCTTCAGGCCAGGACAAGCAGACAGATAGAAATAAATTTTGCACTTTATTTATAAATCAAGGTCTCAGAGTCTGGAGGAAGAGAGGAGATGCACAGAATCCAAGTTGCTTGAAGTCCAGTGTAAAGTTTCAGTAGTCATTTAAGTTTTGGGGTGCTACAGTATATTATCTCATGGTGTCCACTGCTGGTCCACTGTGTATTATCAAGTCTAAAGTCAAATCAGCCATGCACCATAAGATTTTAGAGCACTTTATACTTCTGCCTGCAGACAAACTTTATGTAGATGCGTCTTTTCTTTTTTAGCAATGCCAAAACCACCATCTGGTTTGCTGACCATGATATTACTGTGTTTGACTTTTAAACTTACCTGACCTGAAACCCATAGAGAATCTGTGAAGAGGTAGATGAAAAACACCTGACCCAACAATACAGCCAAGCTAAGAGCTGCTATCAATGCAACCTGGTCTTCAATAATGCCTCAGCAGTCCCACAGGCTGATCACCTCCATGCCATGCCACACTGATAGAGTAACTTATGCTAAAGGAGGGGTGTCTTAATTTTCCCTAGCTGATGGAATTTTTTTTTTCACTTTAACAGGTTATTTTCTTATGGCCAATCCTGTGAGTTCTTGTCATGTTGTGCACATGGAAATGCTCTTGCTTACTATTATATATAGCTATGATTTTTAACTGTCAGTTTTTAAAATGCAGTTTTACCAAGTGTTTATATGATCTCCATCCTACCGCATTTTTTTTTCACAAAGAAAGCTATAGATAGATAGATAGATAGATATACTTTATTGATCCTGTGAAGGAAATTCATGTGTTACAGCAGTAGCAGGTGACACAAACAGTAGTAAGGGGAGGGGAAAAAGGGGGGGGGGGGGCAGAATGTAATTGTACCTTATATAAATTAACACAGTATTGCAGATGCTATATAGAAAAAAAACAATGTGCAAATTCGAAATAAGAAAAAAAGATGAAATATGCAAATGTCAGTGTATGTATGTGTGTGGCGTTCCCCTGTGATAGACGTGCGCCCAAATCTAATATTGCTCCTCGCTCACTCCTCGCTCACTAGCTAGGGGGCCTCCCCTTTGGCAGGTGTGCGAAGGAGCAGTGGGCCACGGAATTAGGCACGGCTGGTGAGCCATCTCCGCTAATTGATCCCGGGCTTCTTCCCAGGCTATAAAACAGAGCGGGGAGTGTAGTTCAGGGTCTGTTGGGATACTGGATACAGCGGAGAGTGCAATGCGTGTGCAAGAACACGGAAGAGCGGCATGCGCACGGGGCAATGGAGCAAGCCCCAGGGATTTCAAAGAGGCGAGGACGCCTTTGATCTCCGCAACAAGGATAGACGCGAACTCACTGTCGGAGCTCCCACGGCTCTTCAGCTCTCACATGGAGGCCCTGCCGCCGAGGAGGAAAAGGCTGTAAGGAGGTACACGCCATGGCCCCTGTTCCCAGCAGGGGAAAGCCGCCCAGCTGCCGGACATCAGAGAGGATTCCCGTCTAAGGCCACACCCGCAGAAAGAGCTGGGAGGGCCATCCGGCCATCCCCGGAGGGGAGAGTCAGCGCGAGCGAAACGCTGCCACTCTGTCTGCTGCCCACTGCTCACCAGCCTGTGCCAACATGCCAGCAGGGTACTGCCCACCAGACCTACACATGCACAACATTCCTTCCCTTTCTTTCCACCGTCCCTCCATTAACCCTTTCCTTCCCTATTTATCCTTAATAAATTACCCTTTTTCCCATAAGACCTTGCCTCGTGTCCGTGCTTTATGGTACTTCCCCTGCAACATGGGTGAACCCGTTACAGTTGCTATAGTCATCTGTTACACAGTAGTGAGTCATTATACAGTGCAATGGCATAATAGGAATTATTTCCTGAACCGTTCTTTGTGACAGCAAAGATGGATCAGTCTGTTAGAGAATAAGCCAAAAAGAGACAAAGACAAAGACAAAGGTCTGAATGGGCATTTTTTTAAGACAAAATGCATTTGGGGTATATGGAATTGGCTTATTAGGCTCGATCACATAAAATGCTTTGCAGGGACACAATGAAACAGAAGGGTTTTAATATACAGCTCATCAGGGAGGGGAAGCCCCAACTGATTCTGAAGCACCTTTACCTGATGAACCTAGATGCAGTGCAAAATCCAAATGCATAAATAATACTGTAATAATGTACGTATTTTTATAGCAGTTGATAAATTAGTTTTAGATTCAAACCTAAGAGTTTTCGTTTTGAAAGCGACCCATCTAGGTCGTTGAAATCAGTAAGTAAGTTTTCTGAATGCATTGACAAAAAAGACTCAGAAAGATCCTCCTATTTTTGAACCAATGGGTGTGGTTTACAAGATAAATATCACCCCCTAAGACGCCTTCTTTCAGTTTTGCAATCATGGAACTCGTGTTTGCTGCACTTTTTCTGTGTCTTAGTGCACTGGGACCTGTTACAACTATTAGACTGGATGGAAATGGGTACACTGATATCCTTATAGTCATCAGCCCTGCTGTGCCAGAGAATGAAGAACTTATCAATCAAATCAAGGTATTTATTCATGTTCAAATACCTTTGGAAATCGATCGTTGATGGGTGTAATGAAAGACGGTATTGTATACCATGATTTTATTTTATTTTTTGTAAAGAGTACACCTGTATACAGTACGCAACCCTGTATACAGGATTAAGCGGTATAGACGATGAGTGAGTGAATGATGAGTGGACCACAGTTGAGAACCACAAGTCTAAAACAGATGTTTCCTCCGCTATCATCTCTACTTGCTCTTACCAGGTCATATCCAGTGGAGCAGTCAGCCTTGTCATCAGAGGAGGGTGTCAAAGGCTACAGTCAGGGCATTACAGCAGCCAATTGGTTTATCTTCTATACTGAAAGTGTAAGCTCAGTTACGTCACAAACGGTAGAGGAATTATCAAGTTCTGCTTATATAAAAAGTTTTTGCACCACCTCTTCAAGCTTCTTCTCCATTTATCGTATCAGAATAGACGTAGAGGTGCAGAAAAACTATGTGAGAAAAAGCTTATAAGGTTACCAGTTAAAGCATCCCACAATTATAACAGACATTACTTCCCTTCTCACCCTGGCACACCCATCGTTCTGGAATAGGGTTAATCTGGACACACAAAATCAGATCATATGACCACATGACATTTTTATTGCTCTTTTTAGTCACATCTTTAAGCTTCATAGGGAACTGAAGCTTTTTTGTAAGGGTAGATAACAAGTGGTTTTCTTATAGCCACACAGTGCTCTTAATTTCACTATTAAACTTAACTGCGAATGAGGCATTCAACTTTTCATGTCTTTAACTTTTCATGTCTATGACTAGAAAAAAGTTCCTCCTATTAGTTCAGATCATCAAAAATGGTAATATATGTCAAATATTGATATTAAAATTTAATCAAATGAAGTGTGTTACATATCATTTTCTCACTCTGCCTAAACTTTATCTGTTTCCCCAAGGGCAATGATTCACTCACACATAACCCACAGATTTTTAAAACAATATGGCCTTATAAAGCTACCACTTATAGATTTTTTTTCTTCCTGGCAATCTTCCAAAAGAGTTTACATTTCATACATAACGAAGATTAAAAAACCTTCCAAGTGCTCATTTTAAAACTTTAAGTCCATGAACATCTCTATTGGTAAGGTTTATTTCCAGTTTCATTTTTTAAATGTTTAAAACCATTTTTAAAAATTGTAATGTATCAGAATGTTTGTAATTTTTCATTTTGATATTAACCACTGCAGTATCTTAAAATGTTATAATGTTTCTGATTTCAGCCATCATTTCAAAATATTTTTATTATATAGTAAGGCTAAATGACACTCATCTAATTCTAGTGTCTGGGAGCACAAACAATTTGTTTCTTGAACTGTGAAATGAGGTGAAGGGTAACTAGGTTACTAAGACAATATTTTCTGTGTTTCTTAATTATTGTGGACAGCAACATTGTAATTACTTTTGATGAAAAGATTTAATGAAAATCCACAAAACATCATTTAAATCCAAGTATACACCATTCCATCCAAAGGCCTATAGCTACTGTAGCACCACAGTCTAAAACACTGACGGATTTCACAGCTCTGACCAAATGCTCCCACTTTCACGACTAGGGAGTGTGACTGTGGAGGTTTAGTTTAAATTAGACTTGAGCTCCCTGCAGGAATTTGAAAGCTGTCCACATCAGGGACAGGGGATAGGTGGTTCTTGATAATGATGTTATTGAGACCCCTGTAGTCAATGCAAGAACATAGGGTCCCATCCTTCTTAACCACAAAGAAAAAGACTTGGTGTCGATGATGACCGAATGATAGAAACTAAAGACTCATTTATCCATGGCATCTCTTTAATGTTAAAAAGCTGTGGCTTATATGAGGCTGTAGGGTCGATGTGATAAAAGGGAGATTTACTAAATTATTAGATTTACTAAAAGTTGTCTTGAGATTGGCATAATCATGGAGAACCACAGAGAGGTCAGGGTTGCTCGAGGATAGGCATGGGGCAGAGATGTGACTTTAAACAAAAGGCCAGGAAAAGGGGACTGTTGTTACTTCAGTCAATTTTGAGGTTGTGATGGATGAGCCAGGGTCGCCTAAGAACCAACTGGGACAGAGGGTTTTGCATAACAAGGAAGGAGAGTGTTTTCCGTATGTTCTTAGAGTGACAGGGGTGGGTTAATAAGTTATCAGAGATAGTCTTGTTCCATCAAGGGCTAAACCAATAATGCAGTGTCAAGAATCTCAGCGTTGGAATTCAGGCAGCCAAATGCAGTTGAATGCCAAGGTCGAACTCAGGCAATCGAATCCCCTTCGCATCTTCTCGGTGAAGACATTAAAAGTGGAACAGCAATGGTTGTTGGCATCGCAGATAGCAGTTCCCCATTTCCTGGCTCTTTCCGTGAGGACAGTGATGATACAGATGGTACTCAACTGGAATAATGTTTATACCATCGCATCATACGGCGACAGCATCTGGGTTTGTGCGTTTGTTGACTTTACCGCCCAGTAAAGCTATATACAGTAGTTACCCAATTGGAATGGTTATTACCGTCGCGCTCACTGCTGTGTAAAAACGTCAGCGGCCAAAATAAATCAGTTGCATTTCAAAGTCATTCGTAAAATGGCCGCCAGGTGGCGCAAA